>CAKNYM010051971.1:47528-97140 GCA_932195095.1 Andricus curvator
TTCCATAGTCTCGTGGGGGCGGAATGGCACCCCTTTTACTGGTCACACAAATAATTTTTATCAAACCTCTACACCTTTCCAACGTCTCGTAGAGGTGGAAAGGCAGCCCTCTCTAACTAGTCACAGAAATAATGTTAGTCAAACCCTAACCCCTTTCCAAAGTCTGGTTGGGGCGGAAAAGCATCCCCTTTTACTAATCACCGAAATAATTGTTGTCAAACCTCTACACCTTTCCGACGTCTCGTAGAGGAGGGAAAGCACCCCTCTCTGACTAGTCACAGGAATAATGTTAGTTAAACCCTTACCGCTTTCCAAAGTCTCGTGGAGGAGGAAAGGCACCGCTTTTACTGGTCACAGAAATCATTTGTATCAGACCACTACCCTTTTCCAACGTCTCGTAGGGGTGGGAAGGCACCCCTCTCTGACCAGTCATGTGATTTAAGAGTTCTTTTTTTATAGGGGTCATACCCATACCCCCTTCCATAGTCTCGTGGGGGCGGAATGGCACCCCTTTTACTGGTCACAACAATAATTTTTATCAAACCTCTACCCCTTTCTAACGTCTCGTAGGGGCGGGAAAACACCTCCCTCTGACTGGTGACAGCAATAATGTTATTTAAACCCTTACCTCTACCCCTATTCTAACGTCTCGTAGGGGCGGGAAAACACCTCCCTCTGTCTGGTCACAGCAATAATGTTATTTAAACCCTTACCCTCTTCCATAGTCTCGTGGGGGCGGAATGGCACCCCTTTTACTGATCACAGAAATAATTTTTGTCAAACTGCCACCACTTTCCAATGTCTCGCAGAGGTGGGAAGGCACCTCTCTCTGACTAGTCAAATAAATAATGTTAGTCAAACCCCTACCCCTTTCCAAAGTCTCGTGGGGGTGGAAAAGCAAGCTCCCCCTTTTAATAATCACCGAAATCATTTTTGTCAAAGCTCTACCCCTTTCCAACGTCTCGTAGGGGCGGGAAAACACCCCTCTCTGTCTGGTCACAGTAAGAATCTTATTTAAACCCTTACCCCCTTCCATAGTCTCGTGGTGGCGGAAAGGCACCCTTTTTACTGGTCACAGAAATAAATTTTTTTAAACCTCCATCCCCTTCTAACGTCTCATAGGGGCGGAAAGACACTCCCGCCTCCAAGTCCTTTGAAGGCGGGAAGGCAACCCTTCGACTGGTCACAGAAATAATGTTATTCAAACCCTTTTCAAAGTCTCGCGGAGGCGGGATGACACTCCTGTCACTGGTCACAAAAATAATGTTATGCACAATAACAATGTAATAAATGTGATAAAAATGTAATAAAGTATGTAATGAAAATGTAATAATGTCAAACAGATTTGCCAAAAATATTTCACGAAATCTGTTGAATTTGGTTGGATCCCTAGAAATTCTATAAAATTCATTAAAATTTGATAAAATTTCTCAGAAAATTCCAATGAAATTCCACCAAATTTCTGGAAATTCTGAAAGATATTTCCCAAAAATATTTCACCAAATCTGTTGAATTTGGTTCAATCCCAGGAAATCCTATAAAATTTATTAATGTTTGATAAAATTCCTCTAAATCCCATAACATCTAGTGAATTCCAAGAAAATTCCATCAAATGTCTTGAAATCCTAAAAGAGATTTCCCAAAAATATTTCACGAAATCTGTTGAATTTGGTTGAATCCCTAAAAATTCTATAAAATTCATTAACATTTGATAAAATTTCTCCGAATCCCATCACATCTAGTGAATTCCAATTAAATTCCATCAAATGTCTTGAAATCCTAAAAGAGATTTCCCAAAAATATTTCACCAAATCTGTTGAATTTGGTTGAATCCCAGGGAATCCTATACAATTTATTAATGTTTGATAAAATTCCTCTAAATCCCATAACATCTAGTGAATTCCAAGAAAATTCCATCAAATGTCTTGAAATCCTAAAAGAGATTTCCCAAAAATATTTCACCAAATCTGTTGAATTTGGTTGAATCCCAGGAAATCCTATAAAATTTATTAATGTTTGATCAAATTCCTCTAAATCCCATAACATCTAGTGAATTCCAAGAAAATTCCATCAAATGTCTTGAAATCTTAAAAGAGATTTCCCAAAAATATTTCGCGAAATCTGTTGAATTTGGTTGAATCCCTGAAAATTCTATAAAATTCATTAACATCTGATAAAATTTTTCCGAATCCCATAACATCTAGTAAATTCCAATGAAATTCCATCAAATTTCTTGAAATTCTGAAAGATATTTCCCAAAAATATTTCACGAAATATGTTGAATTTGGTTGAATCCCTTGAAATTCTATAAAATTTATTAATATTTGATAAAATTCCTCCAAATCCCATAACATCTACTGAATTCCAAGAAAATTCTATCAACTTTCTTCGAAAACGAAAAAATCCCTTCAAATCCTATAAAATTCAGTAAATTCGAAAAAAATATTCAAAATTCCTAAAAAATTTCTTAAACGTTTCGTCATTTTGAGGTTCTAATATTGAGGATTGAGGAATGTTCAGGAAAGGGTATTTATAAATAATAAAATCTTGATGAAATTGAATAGTAAATCGTTTATTAGTACGAAGTTGTGATAGTGTTTCAAATTAGCCCTTAAGGTGACATTCGTGAATAAAGTGAGCCTGTTAGGTGGACGAGTGTGATTTTTTTAAAAGAGTTTAGGTGATCTAGAGATAGATGTTAGAACTAGTTACCCTGTTCTGCGAGCTGGTGTTCAGCCTTTCCATCACTCCAATTCATTAAAAAATTTCACTAAAAATAAGAACCTCCAATCTTAATCAAAAACAAAATTGAATATGCCCATTAATAAAAATTTATTTCTTCAACATCTTCCTCCCGAGAGTTATTACATTCTTTCTAAACCTTGTATTTTTTTCACAGCTCAAAGTTTCTTAAAAATTTCTTTTGAAACTGAATTTTTTATTCAAAGCATTCTTTTTATTTTCGAGTGAAGAATCTTGAGTGGAGGTGATAAAAAGATCTTTTTTAAGATTCCATGTAACCCTAGCAAAATTGCAGTCCTTCCCTCGTGTAATTAATTTCTTGGGGATTTCCTTATTTTCTTTTTGAAAAAGGGGAGCGATGGCAAAGGCGAACGCCTCTGCAAGCTAACTTTTAAGAGTGCTACTGCTTTCTTTTATCGAGGTACTCTAGTGCCTATGCTATTGTGTCGTTTTTTTTCCCCTAACGCTAAAAAGTCGGCGCTAAATTAGCGGTTCGCGCCCCTTGACGCAACAACAATAAAATAACTTCAATAAGAGACAATAAATACTCTCATACGTATACAAGGCAAGTAACGTTCGCGTAGGAATTTCGAGGAAAGAAAATTTAGAAACCTAAATCCTAAAATTAATCGGACAACCAACAATCGAAAAATAAGAATTTAAAAATTGCAGGATTCCAATTTCAAATAAAATTTCAAATAAATAAAAATAATAAATAAGTAAATAAAATATAGAGTGAAAGATATATATTAGAATCGATCGATAGAAAGTAGAAATATAGAGAAATAAAAGATTTCCTGAAAGTGACTAGTTCTTACTCGAACGTTACTTTTTTGATTTTTGCGTCATAACGCAAAGCGAAAAGCGATAGAGAATGAGAAAGATAGGAAATTAGATTTTTAAAATCACTATAGTGAATAATTAATAATATACACATCGTAACAATTCGCGATCGGCAGATTCAGCGGGAATCTCAATCGAAAAACTAGCATTGAAGTTATAAATAATAACACAATAACTCAAGTTTGCGCTCACTAATATTAGATAATAGTTATCTATATGTAAAAAACGATCTCGCACGTTTGACTAACATGGACGCAAAATGGTACAAAAGCGTTATGTCTCACTCACTCGAATTTTTCTCTCGTATTCTCTCACTCGCGCATTTTCTCCTACTCGCAAATGCATTGCAGTCTCGTGCATTCTTTGATTGTATGCAACGTTATGATCTTTTTTTTTTGATCGTACAATGTTTTCTGATAAGTACACATTCTCCGAAACATCTTTCGTTTTGTCAAGAAACAACTCTTCCTCGAAAATTTTGAGTTTTTAGGCGCAGATTCCCACTTTACCGACTTTGAGAATATTCTGCGGTGGCAGTGGTTCGTGTCCGTGCTAAGTTTTGAGGAAATTCTAGAAACTTAGCAGGGACACGAACCACTATAAATGCAGAATGTTCTCGAAGTCGGTAAGGTAGGAATCTGCACCTAGAAACCTCCTGGCCTATCTACTGGAACGAATTCATTTTACATTTGAATGAAATTTCCTGATTTCCGGAGAATTCATTTTGAATTGTCCTTTATTTGGTTGAATTTGATTTCAATTGAGTTTAATTTGCGTGAATTGACTTTTAGTTTTCCCAACATTCAAAGCGAATACTATGAAATTAAATTGAATTCGTTTATCTGAATTTAATTTGAGTCAGAGAGAATTTCGTGTGGTTTTAAAATAATTCACGGTCAAATTCCGGAAATAAATTTTAAGTCAATTCAAAGCGAATTCTTCTGAATTTGAAGCCAATTCATCTGAATTAAACAAAATTCAAGATGAATTCTACGAAAATAAATTAAATTAGGATTGATTCCATGTAAATTCAATTGCATCAATTTTTTTACGAATTTCGATTTAATTCAAAGTGAATTCCACTCAATTAAATGTGAGGTCCAGTGTATTAAATTTGAATTCTAATGAATTTGACAGCATGCGAATTTAAAATGAATTTAAATTAATTCACAGTCAATTTTTCGAAATAAATTTAAAGTGACTTCAGTCAATTCATAGTGAATTCCAAGCTAATTCATCTGAATGAAACAAAAATTCAAGATACATTCTACTGAATGGAATTAATTTGAAATTAATTCAAAGTGAAATCCAATGAATTTTAGTTTCATTTCACTAATTAAATATACATTCAAATTAATGGAAAAAAAATTGACAGAAAGTGAATTCCAAATGAATTTCAATTAATTCAAGGTCAATGATGAGAAAATCATTTAAGTTTAACCTAAATTAAGTGAATCCATCGTGAATTCTTCTGAATTCAGAGCCAATTCATCTGAGTTAAACAAACCTCAAAATGAATTCTACGGAATTAAATTAAATTAGGATTAATTCACTGTAAATTCGACTGAATCAATTTTTTTGACGAATTTCAATTCAATTCAAAGTGACTGAATTTAATTAAATTCAGAGTGAATTCCAGTACATTCAAAGAGAATTTCACGGGATTCATAAACCTTAAAAAAATTGAAAGTAATTTCAGGTGAATTCATCTCAGTTATAATTAATTTAATTATGAATACCGTAGAATTTTCGTTTGACTGAATTCAATTCAATTCAAAGTGAATTCCACTAAATTCAAAAAGAATTTTATGGAATTCATAAACATTCAGATAAATAAAAGGAATTTCAGGTGATTTCATCTCAATTGTTGTGAATTTAATTGCGCATACTGCAGAATTCATTTTCGTTTGACTGAATTCAACTCAATTCAGAGTGAATTCCATTGAATCCAAAGAGAATTTCACGGAATTCATAAACATTCAAATAAGTGAAAGTCATTTCAGGTGAATTCATCTCAATTCTAGTAAATTTAATTGCCAATACCGTAGAATTCATTTCGTTTGACTGAATTCCACTCAACTCAAAGTGAATTTCACTGAATTCAAAGAGAATTTCACGGGATTCATGAAAATTCAAATAGATAAAACTGATTCCAGGTTAATTCATCTCAATTCTAGTAAATTTAATTGTGAATACCGTAGAATTAATTTTCGTTTGACTGAATTCAATTCAATTCTAAGTCAATTCCAATAAATGCAAAGAGAATTTCACGGAATTCATAAACATTTAAGTAAATAAAAGTAATTCCAGGTGATTTAATCTCAATTATTGTGAATTTATTTGCGAATACCGTAGAATTAATTTTCGTTTGACTGAATTCAATTCAATTCTACGTCAATTCCAATAAATGCAAAGAGAATTTCACGGAATTCATAAACATTTAAGTAAATAAAAGTAATTCCAGGTGATTTCACCTCAATTCTTGTGAATTTATTTGCGAATATCATAGAATTCATTTTCGTTTGACTGAATTCTATTCAATTCAAAGTGAATTCAATTCAATTCAAAGTGAATTCAATTCAATTCAAAGTGAATTTAACTTAATTCAAAGTGAATTCTACTGAATTCAAAGAAAATTTCACGGAATTCATAAAAATTCCGTAAATTTCATCTTCGTCTGACTGAATTTAATTCAAATTGAATTGAATGATATTCGACCCAATTCACGTAAATTCCACTGAATTCTACGGAATTAAAAATGAATAAAAAAAATAAAATTCAACAAAATTCATCCGACATCCAGTAAATTAATCTCAATTCAACAAAATTGAAAACAGGTCTTCCCATTCAACAGTAATCTATCCTCTGATTTTTTTTCCACCCCAATAGGAAAATAATATTGAAAATAATACATTTTACTTCCTTCTACAATGGAAAAAATCGAAATCTCCATTATACTGATTGGAAATTTGACTTTCAATTCTTATCACTTCGAGGTAGAGTCGTTTTCGAAATAGTCTTTCGATACTCTAAGCGCATTTTTATAAAATTATATTTACAACAGCGTGGCTTCTCTGAGGTATTCGCTCTATTTTTTGAATCTAGAGAGAGTTTAGGCAATCCAGGGACGAGAAAAGCGATTCCACGTTATTTCAATTAAAATTTAAAATGAGATTGAAACAAAGTAATAAAAAATTATGAACACTGTCATTTAGAAAGTCGCAAATCTCGTCCGTGAAGGGAAAATTTGTTCGCATTAGAATAGTTATTATCGTCGATATCGCTAGCGATACACAGCGCCTCGTTACAAATTACAAATTACAATTACAAATAACTTAAAAAACCGTGTTTTCATATATTAAATCTCAAAGCTCCGCTCGAGTCTCGACGTTAACGATATGGTACAGCTATGCTACACGGGAGAAAATTTATTTTATTTTCGTATGTACACGGCCGCGCATTTATAATGTTCACCTTCTTAAAAACTAGTTTTATATATAGACCTTTTATTTATAAATTAGCTTTGCTCGTTCCAATCTTGGTCTGACTTTCCCCTCCTGCGCAAAGTCAAAAAGTCCAAAAAATCTGATAGAATAAGTTATCAGAATCCTTTTTTTTTCAAATAAATTCCAATCACAATAAATTAATAAACTTTGTTTTTTTCCAAATAGGGGTCTGTTTTCTCTACAAGATGTTTGTTACTTTTATTCTTGACTGACAAACGCTTCTTGGAAATCACGCAAGCTTTGCAGCAATTTAATTTTGAAAAAAAAGCAGATTAAATGAGAATCTAGAAACTGAATGTAATTGGTAATATTTTTAACTTTATGAAAGTTTTCACCCTTAAATTAAAAGACTGCGAAAGAAGGAAAATCTAACGAGTCGCGGTTTTTCTGGCTTTGTGGAATCCAGAAAACCGGGACAAAGGAAATTCGCATAAAGGAGAAAACCCTTTGAGGTTGAAAAGAAAAAAAATTCGAAGAAGAGAAAAATGGAAGGTTATGGAAATTGGAGAAGCAAGCGTGTTTCCAGAGCTTTACCATTTTTTTTACAACCTACGGATAAATTAGGTAGAGTTTTAGACTTGTGTTCAGACTAAGTCGAAGTACTTAGCATCCTTTGGTTCGAGCCTGAGTCGCATTGGATTTGCGGAAAAAAATTTGTTAAATAGTCTTAGAGATGCTAGATATCTAAGAGATCACTTTTTCTGATCACCATTGGTTAAAACGCCATTCCGTGGCGATTTTTATAATTAGACTTATTATTGCCCTTCAGCCTTGGCCACTCCCTAGGGTCTTATTCTAAAAACGACCGCGAGTCTAGAGTTCATTTTCAAATTTAAAATAGGTTTTTGAGTTTAAAATACAGATTGTCAGACTTTAAAATTCAGGGGATGAAAATTGAAGCGGAACCCGGAACTTAAAATATGTTTTCAACAATTCTGTTCTGATAAAAAAATGTCCGATTTTTAGATCCTCACAGTCGCGGAACACTTTAAAACCTTAAGAGACAATATAATCCGCGGAATGATGGGAGTTTCTGTGTTTATCTTTTCTGTGATTTGTTCTCGATGTGCTTCCACGAGTTCCGGTGGTTCCAGTCGTCCCGGAAGTGTGATGACTGTAACCACTGTCGCTCCCAAAACTGGAGTCGGGTTGACCTTGATAGAGTCTTCCGGAGGAGACTTGGTCAGGGTCTCTGGGTGTGTAATACACAGGTTGTGTGTATTTGTCTTCGTTGTAGAGCCTGTCGGATGGCTGAGCATAGGTATCCGAGTACTCGCCCACTTGGGTGTAGACGGGAGCATTTTCCTGAGTCTGTAGACCAAAGTAATCGGTACCGTATTGAGGGTACTTGTACTTGTCGTTGGATTTCCAGGACTTGTCCTTGTTGCTTCTACCCTGACTTGAGTAGTGCTGTAAGGGTCCCAAAACGGGAACACTTTCGTAAGGGTTTTCCTCGACTCTGAGGGCCTGGGCTGCAGGCATTGGTGGCACGAAATATGGCAGTCTGTGAGCCACCGAAGGGACGGATTGTTGCTGTCGTTGAATGCTGTTGTTCGTCCGAGCTCCTGCGACGCCTGAAAAAAAGAGAGAATGGAGTTAGCAACAATTACTTTCAAGAGGAATAGATAAAGATATTTTGCCGGGTTTAGGAGAGTTTTGGTATTTGAATTTCGCGCCTAAAGTTGGGCCGGATTCCTTAAAATATTCTGGGTGTCACTACATCACCACATAACGTCATTCTGGCTAGTTTTGAGGGGAGCCAAAAAAGACGTTATGTGGTGAATATGACAGGCTGAAGTTGCTTGGTGATTGCTCTAACTTGATTTACGCACTCCCTAGTGATTTTTGGTCGAACATAGTTAGTTACTTCGGTGCGCCGCTAGAGGGGACGTCTATTATGATTACCACCTCATTTTCCATAAAAATGACGTTATGTGGTGATGGAGTAACACCCTTGATATAGAATCTTTTCAATATGGAACTTTCCAAGTTGATAAAGATCCAAAATGAAAAACTGTAGTGATCTATTGCTATTTTCCTGGATTGAAAATGCTTGTAAGTCCAACATGTATAGAAATATTGAAGATCTTCCAATATCGAAATCTAGTTTCGAACTCCATCCAACACCTTCTCTACTAACAAAACGAGCAGTTTCGAAATTCTTCTCAACTCGAGAGACCGGAAGTAATTGAATCATAAAGCTCAAGAGAGCATGTAGACAAAACTGTCCTTCTAACGAGGTCACTGAGCCATACATGCACTCTCAGAAGCATCTTCCGAAAGAAACGATGCAGAAAGCACGTCCCAAGAGTCTTAAAGCGAGCAGGATGGAAGAGAAATTAAATTCGACCAATCCTGGACTCAGCCTCAAGATCTTCGAGTTTAGGTCCTAGGAATAGTTCTTTTCATTTTTAGGATTTTGTAGGCAACATATTTTTAACACGGATATATCTCTATATCTCACTATCCTTGGAAAAAACATAATATAAAACGCAAAATGGTGCCAAAAGAAGGTCCCATAGGAAGGGTTAATAACAACTCTCTAGTCAGTAAAAATGCTTTTAGAAGAAACAGGTAGGAGGGTGCAGAGAGACCACATGGTGAAGTAGAGAGGGTCGAGAATGAAGGGGTGATGAGGAGAAAAGGAAGAGGGATAAAATGGAGGCGGATGAGAGTACGGTAGAAGGAATAAGGAATGGATGAAGAGCGATGGAGTAAATAGGGAGAAGAGAAAAGGATATAGAGGTGAGAATGGAGAGGTATAGGTCTAGTAAAGGCAGATGTTATAGTGAAGTGGGAGGGAAAGGTGCAGGAGAAAGAGGGGGAGATGGAGGAGGTTGGAGTAGCGATAGAAGTGGACGGCAGAAGAGTTAGAGAGGGAAAACAGCTTTGGAGTAAATGGTGACAAGGGAGAAAGGAGAAGATAGAAAATTTTGAGAATTGTGATGAAAAAGAGGGAGGGGCAGGTGGAAGAGAAAAATAATCCTGAGTTTGTAGTGGAGTGAGGGAAAGTGTGTGAATATGTCGTTAGATGGTCAAGAGGAGTGGATAACAGAGGAGATACGGAAAGAGAGTGGAAGAGTGACTAATGATGTGGATTAGAAGTGAGAAGGGGTGGGGGGTACATAATGCATAGAAGTTAGTAAAGGATAGATACTGAGAGAGGAAAGTGAGACGATGCGGAAGTGAACAAGGGATTGAATATGAGTTTGCAATGGAGCAAGTTGAAGAGAGGAGTGTTTTTAGAGAAGTAGTGTGTGATTGAGAGAGGAAGGTAACGTAAAACGAGAGCAAAGGGAGATGGGCTAATGAAAGAGAATCGAGGGGAGAAAGTGACGAAGAGTTGGGAGCTGATGAGTTTATAGGGATAGGGAGAGGACGGCAATATAAGATAGAAGGGTAGAGTGGATTTAAGATGAAGATTGTAAGAGCCGAGGGTGGAGAAATGGTTCGGGTAGAAGGGTAGATTGGTTGAATTGTTAGGAAGGAAAGAGTTGTTGATGGGGTAGATGGTTAATAGGGAGAGAAAAAAGGGAAGGACGCGGAGGGGCGGAGTTCTGCGATAGGTCGGTGGAGTTGGAGGTGAAAAAAGGATGGTCGAAAGTCATGGACAGTTTAAAAAAGATGATTGTTAAGGTACAGAAAGGAGGGATAGATAGAAGCATGCTGGAGAATAGTTAAGGGAGACAAAGAGTAATAGAGAGGATTACTTGAAAGTGACGAGCTAGGGATGGATAGGGAATGGAGAAGGGGGACAGCTCGCCTATAGGACTGTATTCAGATATGAAAAATGAACATTTTCTACTTTTCAAAACCTAAATCTAAGAACTATGTGTTCTTCTTTTTTATAGTCCTACCTGCGACGCTGGGATAGAGCTGAAGCAAAGCGTCCAGCAGCATCCCTTCGTGAAACTCGCCGACGTCGTGGTTTTTGTCTCTTCTACGTCTATCCAAGCTCCTTGGACTTCTACCCCGTCGTTCTCTTGGAAACCTGCCACCCGCTGGACACGTCCCCCAAGTTGGTCCATTTGAGGTCAGCATCCTCGCTTCTGAAGGCTCACCGACTGAAAGTTCATCTTCCGCAAACTCGTCCTCGCTGACTGGTTTCGAGGTCGAGATGCGATGATGATGATGATGATGGTGACGATTGTGTAACCGATTCCTTGCATTTAATTCACTCTCCTCATCCGTCTCTGGATGGTCCCCTGAAATCCGACATACTGATTAGTATGTTTGCCTGCTCCTGACTCGTTTCTTATCAATATTTCAATTTTATTTCGACAAAAAATAAAACTGGAATGGTTTAATGCACTCAATCTTCCACACTCAAAGGCTGAATAAGCTATCAAAAAAGTTGTCTTCAGCAAAAAAAGTAGCAGAAAAGCAAAAGTGAAATTCCCTGACGACTGATTGAACCTCTCTCTTCCCTCCCCTACACCCCCTTCATTTTCTACCTCTACAATTCCATTAGGGAACAAATATCAATAAATACAAAGTAATGAGCTTTTGTCATTGGGAATGACAATTTGATTGTTCGCCACTCTCGCAAATGGTCCCAGCCTGATAGGCTAATATTCCTACATTCGATTAACGACCCCTTGCATCCCCTCCATCTGACCTGTCAAATGTCGAAAGCCTCATCTTTATGTTAATTAGCTGTCTGCCTAATGGGAAGTATAAGTTAGAGGTCGTGTCACGTTTATCTCTTAGTGCAAAGGTCACTCAGTGTGATGAAGAGGGAAGGGGAGGAGGAGTAGGTAGGGGCCAGGATCCAGAGAGAGAGAGAGAGAGAGGTATGGTGAGTGAATGGAGAAGAAGGAGTAATTAGAGAGAGGCAAGGAGGATAATATGGCGAAAAGGTGTCGCTTGCAAGCTCGTGTTAGCTAACAAAGTTCAGCCAGTTCAGCTCGTGTTAGTCCAACAACTCTTAACTGACAGACGAACACGGGCAGACAGAAAAACACACTCGTGTACCCTTTTCTTGGGACCAAACGAAGAGAATCCCATCACGTGAGATAAGCCTTAGAATCTCAGATGTATGTCTCATCTGCAAGGAGGCAATCTTAATTTGAATTTCATTCTTTATTTCAATTAAAATGACAATTTGAAACATGTATGAGTACCATTTAAATATTATTTTGACTTTTTTATTTCTAGTAATTAAATTCTAGATTCTATTAAAACCAAGTCTGGCTATAATTTCAATTTTCATTTAAATTAGCATTTTAACTCATTGTTGGATAAATTATTGTCATGACTTAGTCTTTATTTCAAAATTTTAATTAGAATGGCAAGTTGAATTGAAAATATAATTTTAACGTTAATTTTAAATTCTGTTGATTTAAGTTAAATATACTTGAACGCAGCATAGTGTAATTTTAATTTATTGTCAATGTTATTTTAAATTCCACTTTTCAAATTTCTGTCATTCTAGTTTCTATTTAAGTTTCAGGTGATTTGAGATAATCCTTCAAACCCAGAAATTTCTTAGATGGGCCAATCCATTTCCTGAATATCAGAGTTGTAGGGGGTTCTAGCGATTTTGATAAAACTTGTTGGAAATATTTTGTTGGGTGAGTGAAGTTTATGGTTCATGTGATTTTCCAAAATTTTGCATATTTCGGGAGTTACACGATTTTGAATTTTGAGACCCGACATTCTCGAAAAACTCAGATCTCCCAAACCCTTGATTAAATCCTAATATTTTTTTGCAGATGTAGCGCATAATTTATTTATTATTTTTTCTTTCAAATCAAAATATTAATATTTAAGAAAATTTAAAAATATACTTTTGAGCGAAAAATTGCCAAATCTGCAAAAATCATTAAAATTCGATCAGCGGTTATAGAGATTGGGGTTTTTCCAAAAAGTCTGGTCTCAAAATTCGAAATCACATTTCACTCACCCAACAATAAAGTTTCACCAAGTTTGATCAAAATCGCTAGAATTTGAAATTAATTTCAATCTTGATAATATTTTGAATTGGAATTTGAGTTTTTATTTTAAATTTTCTATTTTATTTGAGTCTTAGCTTCTGATTTCTAGTAAATAAATTCCAAATTCTATTTCCTTCTATATTCTCATTCCAATCTTCATATTAATTTCCATTGTCACTTCAACCTTGTTACTTCTATTTAAAATTTTCACTTGAATTTGACGTACTTTCTGAAAGAGACTCGAAAGTTTCATTAATTTTAATTACAATTCTCCGCACTGTAAAGTGCTTTTCTCTGTTTTATGTCTTTGAAAATGCAATTAAAGATCATGGAAACAATTTAATTTCAAATCTCGGATGATCAGTTTTTGGTCCACTTGAGTCCCTGACCAATTTTTCATTCTCTGACCATTAATATTCTAATATCAGCATTTTAATTTTTGTAATATTTTTACATAGAATCTTTCATAAACGGAATAAAACATCTATTTATGATGACTTTTCAATCCAAAAGGACGAATTTTCTGTTCAAATAGACGAATGTTTAACAAAACAGTTGAATTCTCAACAAAAAAGATGACCTTTTAACAAAATACTTGATTCTTCAAGAAAATAATTAAATTCTCAGCCAAATAATAGATATTGTATCAAAATACTTAAATTTTCTACCTACAAAGATGAATTTTCATCCAAAAAGTTAAATTTTCACCAAAAAATGTAATCTTTAATATTTCAACAACAAAAAAGAATTTTCAACAAAATAGTTTATTTTTCAACCAAAGAGTTACATTTTCAACAAAATAAATAGATAAATTTTCAGCAAAATAGTTGCATTTTTAACCAAAAAGTTAAATTTTTAACTTACAAGGATGAATTCTCAACCAAAAATGTAATAGTTGATATAGCAACCAAAAAAGTTTAAATTTCTACCAAAGAGATGAATTTTTCACTAAAATGATGAATTTTTCAGCTAAAAAGACGAATTTTCAACAAATAACGACTTTTCAATCAAAAAAGGAAAAAGTTCATCTAAACTGTTCAACTTTTAAGTCGAAAATATGAATTTTTAACAAAAAAGTTAATTTTCAACAAAACAGTTGCATTTTTAACCAAAAAGAGGAAATTTCAAAACCAGATTAGTTGCCTACCGAAAAAGACGACTTTTTAACTAAAACATTCTCAATTTAAAGAATCAATTTTAAACAAAAAAGCGATATTTGAACAAAATAGTTCAATTTTCAACCAAAGAAAAGACCCTAAACTAAAAAAAAATTTAAGAAAGTAGTTCATCTTTTACCCAAGTAGTTGCATTTTCAATTAAAAAAGATCAATTTTTAACAAAATAGTTCAATTTTCAACCAAAGAGATAAATTTTCAATTAAAATAATGAATCTTCAACTAGTATATTCAAATTTTAGTTTAAAAAATAAATTATCAAACAAAAACAAAATAATTTTCAACCAAAGAGATGAATTTTCAACTAAAATGATGAATCTTCAACAACAAAAATGATTTTTTCAACAAAATGGTTCAACCAAGTAGTTCAATATTCAAAAAAAAAGATGATATTTCAACAAATAGTGTGATAGTAGATATTTCAAACAAAAAATATTTTTATTTTAAACTAAAAATAGTTCAATTCATACAAAAAAATACCATTTTTAAACAAAATAGTTGAATCCTTAACAAAAGACGATTAATTTTCAACCAAACAGTTGCATTAAAAAAAAAATTCTACTAAAACAGATAAATTATCAACCCAAAAAGACTTATTTTCAATCGAAAAATTTTTCAACAAAATAATAAAATTTTTAACTAAAAATATAATCGACAGGAGGAAGCAACTGCAAAAAAGCAATGGAAATATAAAACAAAGAAATTAATAACAAGAATATTATATCAGGGTGGCTACAAAACTTTTTTTTCAAAATTCCCTACTTTTTCCCTGACCAATTTTTCATTTTCCCTAACCATTAATATTCAAAGACCATGTAAAATTTTCAACACATAATCTTTTATGAACGGAATAAAACAATTTCAAATTAAAATTTGCAATTTATTCTCCTTTGCAATTATTTCAAGCGCCTCTTATATTCCCTGACTTTAGCCAGTTTTTTTCAAAATCTTTGACTTTTTCCTGACCTTTCCTGACCAATGAAATTTCCTGACTTTCCCTGATTTCCATGTGAATATGAGAAAGTGAATAATAAGTAAATAAATAATTGCACCTAAATTTTTTATCAAATCCGATCAGAGTCAAATCCGATCAGAAGCAGATTTTTTCTTGTTTCTAAAAAATTATTTGTCCAAAGTAAACTTTTTAACATCAAAATTTGTATTGAATAAAAATTTAGAAACTCAGACGTTAACATCTTTAAATGATAATAACGTCTTTATTATTATTTATTATTATTCGGCCTCATCCCGTATTTGAACCAGGAACGCCACTATCTATGAGAAGTGGAGCGTTAATCAATTTTAACACTCCACTTATGCATAGTGGGGTTCCTGGTTCAAATCCGGGCAGACGCAGATTTTTTCTTGCTTTTCAAAAATGATTTGTCCGAAGTAATCGTTTTAATATCGAAATTTGTATCATAAAAAAAATGGAATAATTCGATTGATTGATATGCATGTAAGGTATATAGTAGTAACGATCCGTACGTCTATTAAGATTGATACGTAGACCCCCTAGTGGGCCCTCAAGTTCCGATCATTTCAGGTGATTCAATAGCGCCATTAATTCGATCCGACTGATTGCGAGTAATTGCACGGAATAATCTTGATCTCGATCCTGTTCGAGGTTGTTACTGGGTCAACGAATGTTTTCCGAGCCAATTCTCGCCTCTCGATGTACAATTTGTATAGCCTGGGATTTTACCAGTTTCTTTAAAACCGACCAAAGTGAAAAAGTCGGTAGAAATCTTTTCATTGCGACGAGAACTTTCAATTAACAAAGAAGAAAAAGAAAACTTTGTTAACTTTACTTTCCCGATTCTAAATCGAATTACAAATTAATTTAGAATTTAGACTTTGGGTCAAAAGTTCTTCTAGGTAGAGTGTGATTTTAATTTTAATTAACTTGAATCGAAACAGTTGGATTTCTAACAAAAGAGTTCATTTTCAAACAGGCAAGATAACATTTTTTTTACTATAAACCATGAATTTTCTACCAAAAGACGAATTTTAAACAACTGAATTAAACAACAAGAAAACTGATTTTTAACAAAATAGTTGACTCCTCAACCTAGTAGATGAATTTTCAATCAAGAAATATGAATTTCAAAACCAAATAGTTGAATTTTCAACTGAAAAATATATTTTTTTAACCAAAAATGGAATCGTGAAATATTCAGTTGAAACAATTAATTTTCAACAAAAAGCCTAATTTTCTAGAAGTCAATTCACGGGCGATTTCATGTTTCTGGATTTTCATTTTCTAACATTAAAAATATAATCAATTCAAAAATCCATTATGCAAAAATTTTGAATATTGAGTTTAAACAATTTTTGAAACAATAAATAATAATTCGTGTATTCCAAATCAGACAATCTTATGTCGATTACATAAAATTTTGAAAAAGGACAATATTTCGAATGGAATAAAAAGGAAATAAACTTTTATCTTTTCTAAATAAAAGCGTTCAAAATTGAACAATTTTAGTTTGAATTAAAGAATCTCGAAATTGAATGACTTCAGATAAAAATTTCGAAAATAGGACTATTTCAAAACAATAAAAATTAAATAATTTCAACTAAAATTAAAAAAATTCGATCCTTTAAAATTAAAAGGAATTAAAATTGTATTATTTCTAATGAAAATCAATCAAAATTGAATCATTTAAAATTGGAAACTTTTGAAATTAAGTAATTTTTAATTCGAAGCGATTAAAATTTATCAATTTCAAATTGAAAAATAAATGGAATATTTCAAAGTCAAAGCTTCTGAAATTCCAGAATTTTCGTTTGTTATTACTATACACAAAAATTATAATTCAACATTAAAATTGATTGGACAAATATTTTTACGATCAAAAAATAAATTCGCCGTTATTTTCACCGTTCAAAATGGAAAAATGTTTAATTTTTTAAACATTGGATTATTCTAAGAAAACGTTCAAAATAAAAAGTAATTTTAAATGTGAAACATTAAAAATGAAAAAAAAAATCTACTAAGGAACGTTAAAAATTAAACGAATCCGAGCTTGATTATTCAAAACTAAAAAAATTTTAGTTACTACGAATTTTAATATCAAAACTTTTGTATACTCAAACCCTTTAAAAGTTCCCTTTAACCCTTTAAAATTTTAAGTAAATTTAAATCGTTTAAAAATGAACCATTTTCGAAATGTTAATTATACAATTTCAAAATTCAACCATTTTAATTTTAATTACAAAATTAAAACTTATGAAAGAAAAAAATTGAAAATTTAGCGTTTAACATGAAAATTCAGAACTCTAAAATAGTAACCACTCAAAAATAAAGAAATTTAATTACTCAGACATTAATTTCAGATAGTGCAATTTTTATCTATGTTGAAATTTAATGACACCATTTTAAAGATTTTAATTCCAAATCGTTTAAATTTTAACACTTCATTTAGAATTATTATTCATTCTTTAAATTGTCTAATAAAATATTGTTCAATTTTAAATGATTCGTTTTTCAAAATCTTCTAAAAATTGGACAATTTTTAAATATTAGATTGAAAATCAAAAATTAAAAAAAAAATACAAAACAAGATTGCTATATTTGCTTCCGATGTCTGAAATTGCACAATGTGAAGCCTTTCTATTCGAAATTGTTTTCAAATAACATTTGTAAATAAAAAATAATTCAATTTTCAATGGCTATTTCTAAAATATTCTTATTTTTAAGGCTTGAATTTCAGAAATTATTATTTTAGTTTTTAATTTTTTTAAACATATTTTGAAGGTATTCTACGATATCTAAGGATAATAAAAAAACCAAATAATTTCAAATATTTAAATTAATCTAAAACTATGAAATTTAAAATTGTCTATTAAGGCTTTCAAAACAAAATTTTTCAATTCTGAAAGATTTAAAAGTGAAATTGTCCTGAAATTTTTAATATTTTAATTCAAAAATAGCACTACAAAATTGTGAAGTTTGAAATTTGCAACCCCCACAAAAATTAGGAAATTTCAAAACAAATATTTTCGAATTTAAGTTTTTAAGCAAAAAAAACTTTAGTTTCAAGGCTACAAAAATTAAACTGTTTTTGAATTGCGCATTCGAAATTTAAATTATAGAAATTTCAAATTTTTCAAATTTTAATCTAATCTACATTGTTTTACTATAATATGTGATTGCTTTGAAAAAAATGACTGCCACTTTCACAGTTCAAAATTGAAGAATTTTAAATATCTTTAACCTTTAAAGTTTAATTATTATAAAATTTTTGAAAATTATATGCTTTCTAAATTTTTAAGATATTTGCATTGACAATTTCGCGCTAATTTTTTTATCATAACTCAGTTGCTAATAACAAATAAAGAAAACATTTTAAACCGGTTTTAATCGTGATTTTTTGAAATTTCAGAAGGAATATAAACTGTTAATTTTTTCATTTCTTTCTTTAAACAAAAAATTTATTTGTCATTTTGAAACTCGTTTTTCGCGAAATATTTGTGTTTTGAAGTTTTCGACTGACACTTTAAAACATATCAAAGCGTGTTTATAATTTGTTTGAAAATAATATCTCGTCGAAATTGTTATTAATAATGACAAATATATTTTGTTTTATAAATAAACAGATGAAAAAATTGAATTTTTTAAATATATTTCTTCTCTAAAATTTCAATACATCAGGAATAAAACTGTCTAAAACATTTTTCTCTATTATTATTTGCAACTGAGTTATGATCAAATGAGAAAAGTAGCTCGAAATTGTTAATGCAAATATCTATAAAAACTTTCAAAATTTCGAACTTGAAAATGAAAACTTTCAAAATAAGGGAATTCAAACTTGAAGCGTTAAAAATTAATCAATTATAAACTTCGTTTAAAAATTGAAGCACTCTTAAATTAGGATCTTCAAACTACGTCGTTAAAAAGAAATATTGAGGAAAACAATTTTATAAAATGGATAAAGTGAATGAATGAATTTGAAGATTATTATTATTGAAATTTAAGAATTTTAAATTAGATTAAAATCAAAGTCAAAATCCCATTTAACATCCAATAATCACGTTAATGTATAGAATTCCTGAAAATAAAACAAGAATTCAACGATCAAATTTGGACAAACACCACAAAATTCTCTTATTGCAATTCCTAAAAACAAAGAAATTTTTTTTTTTGCACAAAAATAAAAAAGAGGAAAGAAAAATGAGAAGGCAACCAACCACATCCCCTTCCTTCTCTTTTTTTTTATTTTCATTATTATCAAATCACAATATGAAAAATTTTGCATGCTTTCATATTGTGATTTGATAATAATGAAAATAAAAAAGACGGAAGAAATAAAAAAAAAAAGAGAAGGAAGGGGATGTGGTTGGTTGCCTTCTCATTTTTCTTTCCTCTTTTTTATTTTTGTGCAAAGAAAAAAAAAATTTCTTTGTTTTTAGGAATTGCAATAGGAGCATTTTGTGGTGTTTGTCCAAATTTGATCGTTGAATTCTTGTTTTATTTTCAGGAATTCTATACATTATTATTATTATTATTAATTGTAGTTCCGCTATCAATTCTATAAACTCAATCCGCCTCATGTGATCAATTCCGGCTTGGAAAGCTGAGTGAGAGTTATCCGATCACAGAAGTTAAGCAGCACTGGGCGCGGCTAATACTCGGATAGGTGACAATGAAATTTTTTTAGCATGCCAGACTGTCCTCTAATATAAAAAATACATAAAAATTGTTTTCCACTCACCATTGCTGAGTTCCTCGTAGACGGGATTGTAGAGGTCCTGAGAAGAGTAAGGATCCGGTCCAGGGCTGCTGCAGACGAAGACTCCTCTACCGCCGTCCTTGACGTCCAGCATCTGTGGATACGTAGGGCTCGTTAGAAGAGGATAAAAACGTCCACACGTGCGCTAAAGATATAAATTACTATGGATTGTGGCTGTGTGATCGTGCAAGGTATTGTTCGTGTGGGAATCGTATGTTGGCTTTCGGCTGGGAAACAGGTCCCAATGTGTACACGTATTATGGTACCACGATGGTATGATGGTATCTCTATGGTGCTTGCCAACGACCGTATAAGGAATAAGGAAAAGCTCCTTAGCGCTGTAAACTGTTGGCTTACCGTACGTTCTATCGTGTTATGTGCTTCGAGCTAGAGACTGAGGTTAAGCAGGATCTGCCATACATCGGTTCTCACCTTCCAAAGTGGCTTTGCGTGTTCACCACACGATCAACGAACTTCCAAAAATAGAAAAAAATTCGCGAAAGATCCTCCAAATCGGTCACTAGAAACAATATTTTAAATATTGCAGCAGCGGAACTTGAGTGGAGAAAATTCTCATCAAAGAATCAACGAGTGAGAAGAACATCGAGAGAAACAACTTCGAAAAAATCCACTCACGTTATATGGACCGCGATGCGAGAGTCGTTTAACTCCCGGTTAGATCTGGCGGTAGCGCCCCGAGTTCGCAAGCAGAAAGTCTGGGCTCGATTCCCGCCGTCGAAATTTGTTGCTAATCTTTTTTCATTTAATTTATTTTATTGCAATTGATTATTTATCAAATTTATTTAAATCAAACCAAAATATTCATTTTTAAACATTTTTTTCATATGCAAAATTGTTTTTTTTTTCAGTTTACCACTTTAACTATTAGTTTATAGATAATTCTCAGTTTTCTTCATTCAATTGAACGTTAGGGCGGATCGAAACTATTGCACTTTGACCAATCAATTACCGAAAATGAAAAAAGATTCCTTATCTAATCGGGATTAGTTTACAGTTTTCTTTTTGGTCCCTAGTATAAAAAGCCACCATGACCTAGAAAATTTTAATTTTTGAAATTTTTGACTTTTTTCTATGAGCGCAAAAATGATGGTCAATTTTTTATGGAGAGATTGTGGCGATAATTAATAATAAAAAATAAAAAATTATTTTTGATTATGTTTTGAAATTTCACAAAACTATGACCGTTATTAAATTGCTGAATTAAACTTTTATTTAAAATTTTTCAAAATTTCAAACTGATATGTCATTATTGTTAAAGACTCTAAAAAAAAAAATTGTGTTGGTTTTGTCAGTTCTTTAAAAACCTCTGAAATCCTAAAATTTAACAATTAAAATCAGAGAAAATATTTGTGGATTAGGATGAAAATGATATATCGATTATGTATATCCAGTTAATGAAAATTAAATTAAAAAATTAAAAATGTTTTTTAAATAAAAGTTTCATTCAGCGATTTGAAAAAACTCATTTTTTGCGAATTTTCAAAAAATTATAACTTGGTGAAAATTAACTTTCATTAATATTTCATTTTTATTATTAATTATCGCCACAATTTCTGTACTTACAAAAAAATAATTGAATTTTAAAAAAAATTTCATGGTCGTGTGTTGACTTTCAATAATATTTACAAAAAAAAAATCAAAAATTGTAGACAAAACATTATATCAAATATAAAAATGATATTCGAGAACATTATATTTTTGAATTTTCTTAGGTCCGAAAGTTTGAAAATTTGTTGGAACTTTGATCAGGATAGTCGAAAAACTTAAATTTCAAAATTTCACAACTTTTCCCTGATTTTAAATAATTTTTCCCTGACCAATTTTTCATTTTTCCTGATCATTAATATTTAAAGACTAAAATTATAATCTCGTAACATTTTTAATATAGAATCTTTTGTAAATGGAATAAAACTATTTTAAATTAAATTTTTAAATTTTTAATTCATTACAGTTACTTAAAGTGCTTCTTAAAGAAATTCACTGACTTTTTCAATTTTTTTTCAAAATCTCTGACTTTTCTCTGGGTTTTCCTGACCAACAAAATTTCCTGACTTTTCCTTAATTTCCAGGTTTAAAAAAGTGTATTTTTTCAAGATTCGGCTTTCAAGGATAGAGTGGAAAAAATTGCTGCAAAAATTGAACCCTTTTGTCATTATGCCCAATACATTCAAATTCTGAGGTTTACATTTTTAAAAAATCTGGACTTAAGATTTCGACTTTCAGAATAAAAAAAAAAATAATGTCTTCATTTTGAAAAAAATAAAATATAAAAACATATAACAAAAATAAATTAGAGATTCGGGGCAAAGAAATTGTTAACTTATTCTCAAGTATTCATGAAAAAGAAAATAATCGAACTAAGAAAAAATTGAAACTTAAGATTCTTAGATTCAAAACATATAAAATTTGTTTCTTAATTTGCAAAACTGAATTAATCATGGTATAAATTGTTCTAAAATACTAGTAAACTGCTTTTTTTCAGTTGTAAAAGATCTAAATTTTTAAGTTGAAAAAAATGTATTTACACGTTTCTGGATAGTCTTGAAAATTATTTAAATGTCAATTGAACATAATCAAAAATTTAGCGAACTTTTGGAAATACATCAAACATAAATATTTTTGATTAAAGATGATGTAAAAAACATATAAAGCATAAAAAGTAAAAGCTCTCATTTTTTAGAATTGAAAAAATTCAGTCTTGAAGTGGAAGAATTAAAAAATAAAATTATTCATCGTTTCCTTCTTGACAATTTTCAAGCTGAAGACTAGAAATTGTAAAAGTATTTGGATTTAAAAGATTTTGAGATTGAAAAGTTTCAGAAGGAACAATACTATTCTTAAACGCGTTCAAAATTAAAAATTCTAAACTTGTTAAAATTAAATTGATTCAACTTCTAAATCTTAATGAAAAGAACGCCCATATTTTAAACTACAAAAGAATTAAATTTTTTAATTTTGCAAGTCCTAAAATTTATTTCCCAAAAAAGTATTTGAATTAAAAATATCTCCCTTTAATTAATACCCATTCCATTTTATAATTTCAGAATTCCAAAGTTTTACACTTTCATTAATACCAACTAAGTCCTTAATCTTTACCAACTTCAAAATAAAATCTTGAGAGCTCTCCTGCTTATAAATTAAGAAATTACGAAGCATTAAAAGCTTCTTGCAAAAGTGATACTAAATTTTAATTGAAAAAATCTTTCGACAGAATGAGTCGTAAAGTATAACATTTTTAACAAACGCAGAATAATTATTAACCATAAAATAATCTTTCGAGCAAAAAGCTTAAATTAAGAGCTTTTTTGGCTCAAAAAAAGTTTTAATTTATAAGTGTTTTGTTTCCCTCTAAAGCCGTGAAGAGCTGAAACTCGTGAGATTCGCGAGGACGAAGGGAAAATATCGTCAAGTGAAGGCAAAACCACGGTAAAATGCATCCTCCGGGGAGAGCTTTAACGCTTTCAGCGTGTATCCGCTTGGCGATTAACTCGTTTCTACCCTTAAAGACTCTCGAGATCCTTTAACCCCCGGAGCTCAACCCGGAGAAAAGCTGACTTGGTGAGAACAGCCTAGGATACAACCGACCACTAAAAGTTAATTTTGAAATTGGTCGATACTAACCCACCTATTCACAATTACTAAATTATTGTCGATATTGAATTACTTCGACCTTCTTCAGTCTGGAGAAAACCTCTTTACTACCTAAACCCGACTCTCGAGCACCACATTTCGTTTCAAAACGAAAAAAGAATATTTTGAGATTTAAATTTCGCGCCAAAATTGTACAGCCACGCTTAAACATAACCTCTGATATTGACGCTCCCCTGGCGCCAAATTTGAATATTTACAGATTCTATTTCATTGTTTACTAGCACTTCTTGACTTATTATAAATGTAGAAATGAAAGAAAGTTACATCTTCCCTCTCGTGAAGTCCATTACATTTTAGCTATAAAGTTTCAACCAGATGCTGAGGATTTTATAAACTTTTGCAAACTTTATCTTTTTAATTCACTTTGAGAGTTTACTTGTCTCTTAGCTCAGTAGGAAAACGACTATAAAAATTATACGATTCATAAAAACAGTCCGCAATTTAAAATTACGGAAAGTTTATTCGTTACATAAGTTCGATGAAAATAAATCTAGTAAGAGCTCAGTTATTTATAACCCCTCAATTCTTAAACCTGTTTTTTTTCGAAATCATGTTTTTATGGTTCTTATAAAAAGTGAATCAATTCAAAATTGCGGTTAGTGGGTAGGAAGCAATTACTTTATCAGACTCGCGTCAATATCATGCGACCTGGAAGAGGGCAATTGTCACCCTCGATACTGGAGCACGATTGTGCCGATTACACAAATTAGGGTCGAATACTTCCTGATAACATGTGGTTACAACATACCGGAAGTCTCTATCGCAAAAAAATCAGAGATAAAAACGCAGGAAAACAACATATTTCAAAAAAATTACTAACAAAATCAGTGCTTATTAAAAATACAGGATACATACATCAATTAGCATGTATTTATTAAAAGAAAATAGAATTTGTGAACCTTGAAGCGAAAAAAGAAAATATTTTTATTTGAATTTCGCGCTAAAATGTTCAAACCACACTTAAACATAACCTCTAATCCCGAGGACGGTTTGGCGCGAAATTTAAATTGCAGAATTTTTTCAAAAGCAGTGCTCAAATATAAGAAATTATTATTATATTTAAAATGTAAAATAATGCAAGAATAATAAGCAGATGTTATCAAAGTGGACTTTAATTTGCCTTTTGAAGAGTCAGGTCATTTTTATTATAGTGACAAGCTCGCAGGTGATTTTACAGCTTCCAATGAGAAACTTCCCCTGAGGCTTTGGGCACCAGGAAGCAATATGGTTGTACGGTAATAGCCTCAAGTGCATAGGCTAATGACTTGTACCTAACACGCCTAACCTGCCTCACGTTCTCTAAACTGTCCATCCTGGTTACGTCCCTTAACAGTGTTTCTCAAACTCCCACGAACCCTAGTCCCTGGATAATTAATCCAAATTGAATTTAACCCTCAAAATTAATTTACCATATCAGCAAATAAAAGAAACCACAATACTTTCGACGTTAGGTTGAAGCGTGTCTTTACGATTTTGGCGCGAAATTTAAATAGACGATGCTTCTTTTTAGAGTTAAACGAAAGGGGCAGTCGTTTGTAAATAAATTGTAAGTAAATCTATATTAAGAGAATACTTTAAGTCTTAATTTATATATATATTTTTTTTGGGGGGCTTTTGAACATGATTCTATTGTGAATCTAATTTTGAGGACCGCTGTATTCGGTCGTCAGGCTTTGATAGCAAGGCGAATTGGCTCCTATAAACTAGGTTGTACAAGGTGCAAGTTAGTGGCTGTTAATTGTTAGTTACTGTGATGACAGCATTAGGCCTAAAGTCCGGACACCTTGCAAACGTCGTCAGCTCGTGCGAAGCAAACAACCCATTGAACCTCAACGACGTACAGATCCTTCTAATCAGGACGAGGACAACAGGTGGATCTTCAGGATTCTCTATTTTAGATAGTGAATATAAAATCATCTCCTATAAATAATAGGAAGTGTCTAGAAGTACCGAAAAAATTCGGCTATTTGTACCAAAATTTCAGTACAAGTAGCCCTCTTCCAACTCTATTTGTACGGAAAAAGTCCGGCTGTTTGTACCGAAATTTCGGTACCCGGAGCGACGGCCTAATTGATAATAGAAGAGTGATTTAAGAAAATCATTCACATGCAATATTGAGAGTTTAAAAATTGAAAGAATCTATTCGTACCTCATTTAAGGGAATCTAAAATGGTAACGGATTTGAAAATACTATTTCTTTCCGGATTTTGAAGTTTTGCAAATATTTTCAGCAATTGAAATATGGGGAACTCCATGCCGAACTCATAAAAGAAAAAGATTCATCTCACAGATTTTTTTGTAAATTTACCAACTTATTACAGATGCATGAAGAAAAAAAAACTTTTCGGATAGTTTGAT
Organism: Andricus curvator; assembly: GCA_932195095.1. Taxonomy (NCBI): domain Eukaryota; kingdom Metazoa; phylum Arthropoda; class Insecta; order Hymenoptera; family Cynipidae; genus Andricus; species Andricus curvator. Next base: position 73,496 of record CAKNYM010051971.1, read on the forward strand.
CGGAAAAACTTTTTTCGAAGAGTTATCGCATTTTGAATGTCCCTCTATTTTTAAAATTATTTTTTTTTTTTATTGAAAAGTTTTCAATGTTTTTCAGAACAGTGAGCGTCTATAAATTAATTTAAAAAAAATATTAACAAAAATTATATCAGTCATCAAATAATTTGAGCATTCTAATTTTTTGAATAATTTAACAATTTTTTTATATTACCTTTTTTATAATTATGAATAAAGTTATTGTATGTGCTGCTTTTTGAATGCCATAGGTTTTTGTTAAGGATAATTCTTGAAAATCAGCACTTAAAAAAGGGGAAAAATTTAAAAAAATGGATTTTAAGAGACTGATAATAATAGGAGAGAAAGGGTCAAAAAGTAAACAAAAAGCCTTGAAACGAGGGAAGTATGTTTCAAAAAATCGGATCGGCTCATTAGACATATTAGACAGATATAACGATTTTTTTTTATATTACTTTTCAAGAAATTTTTTCAAAATTGCCTGAATCGATTTTATACATATACATTTTTTATACTTCAAAGAGCCCTCTTTGATATACAATTTTGAAATTATTGGGCTCTCCTGTAAATTCTGAATTATTGGCAAAACAAAATAATTTAAACATTTTATATCAAAGATCTCTTCGGAAGTCAAAAAAAAAAAAGTTAAAAATAAATTAATAGTTTTAAATATTATGGTTAAATCTAAGCCAAACAGTATAAATTATTGTGAAAACTTTTCACTTTTAAAGGATCATTTTTGGCGCGAATTTAAAAAATAGAGAATGTGATAACTCATCCAAAAACTTTCTTTTGAACAAACTGAGATGTGTTTTTTTTGTCCGTGTAATAAGTTTTTCAAATTAAAACAAAATTGGTGAAAATTGCATGGAGTGCCCCACAACTTAATTTTGATTTGGTACCACTTTTTTTGAGTGTGAGAAGAACGCTCGCTCGGAGGAGAGAAAGACGAAAAGGAGAACCCGCTTTTTCTGGTAAAGTGAAGTAGGCAGAAACGGGTTTCGGTGGCTGGCATATCGGCCTGGGTCCATTTGCGAAATTAGATATCTTTCGACCAAGAGTCAAGAGTGGGTGGCAATCGCTCCGAGAGCAGAAGTGAAGTAGCACAATGGAAACGCGTTTCTGCCTTTTCTCTCACCCTTTGCTTCACACTTCTACTTCCTTTTTTTCGCGATTACGTTTTTGTCATTGCTTTCGCTTACATACGTCTTTATTTTCCAGAAAGACTTTTCACCCTCCAACCTAGTGGCATAAATTCAGATTCCTCTTACCGACATTTACCGACCTCCGGGGTTTGTGTCTGTGCTGAATTTCAAAATTTAGCACCAAAACGAACTAAATGTTGGCAAATTTCGGTGAGAGGAATCTTATTTAATTAATTTGCTTCAAAGAGTTAAGCTACTTGAAAGTGGAGCATTTTACCCAGAAAAAGTTTGAACACAGAAGTGGTTATTCCGTGTCCACGAGTTACACGTATTTTCAGGAGCAATTGGTCTTTTTTTCTCCTCCCGCGCGCTTCTCCTCATTTTGATTACAAACAATAAATTTGCTTCTGTATTAAAGATTCAATTTTTTCCTTCTTATGAGTATCTTATATTTTTTTTCTTAACAAATAATCTTGATCAATAAGGATGTGGATGAAGGATGGGATCTGTGGACCGGGTCAATAACCACTCCTCGTAAACTTTTTCAGCAAAGTAATTTTATTTTCTTAATCTCATCTTCGCCTTCCTCCATATTTATACGCACACGACATTCGAACATTCGGTCTCACACTCACTCGATATTTACAAGACACAAAATGGTACGACCTTGTCAAGATCGACAAGGCTTTAACAATAATAAATAATAATACTAAGGAAAAATAATAATAATCTTCTGCGGTGTCGACTTTTTACAACATAGAAACTTGTACCTCTTTTGTTCGCGGACTAAATCTAGGCCGGACCGTTGCCAAAATGTTCTATTCAATTCAAGAAATACTTTTACTTTCGAAAGAGAACTTTTTTTACACGGGAATAATTCTGCCAACGGTCCTGGTTTGTATAATAATCGGCATTACTCGCTTGCCATTTTTTTCTTTCTACTATTTACAATACTCTATCGATTATTTACAACCCTTAAATTCTCGCTATTCAATCACCGTGCCCTCGCAAAAAACAAGGCCCCTTCAATTCACCCCAAAAAGTTAACATTTCGAAAAAATTCAATATCAGGCAAATTTTTCTTTCTTAAATCGTAAGTCTTGCGCGAGCACGGCAAAGAATGCCAAAATAAATACTGACTAGTTCTCCTGTGAGCCTTATTTTGTGTCTACTGAAAGACATTGAAAAAAGTCTTCAATCGACACTTGTCCCTTTTAGGGAAAAATTATCGCGGGAATGTAAGATTGTCTCAAAAAACGCCGCGATCACTGGATATGTACGATATAATTACACAACTCTCTTTATAATAATCTCAAATTTTATACGAAATTGTCCAACAGAATAGGCGAGACGCAACCCCTGAACTGGATACAATCAGCAATCAGCAAGCTAGCGAGGAAAGTTCTACTTGGTCTGAATGTGTTAGCTCGAAGGCGAGTGCAAGTTCAGCTGATTCGCTATTGGCCCAGATATAAGGTACTCTATTCGGAAGTGAACGCTACGACACAAAAGATCAGGACAACCCCTCAATGTCAGAATAGATAAAGGCTAAAAACATTCCATTAATCTAAACTTATTTCAAGAAATTCTGTATACTTTTAGCCTCTTTACTTCTGCATATGAATTCTCTTTCCTCTTAGGATTGATCTGGAACTGATGAATTTTAATTTCAGAATTAATATCGGTAATTGAGTGCTGACTATCGATGCTCAATGTTTGTGTAACGAAATGTATTTCGAGCTTGTGGATTCCAAATAGCATGTATCCAATTACACTGCCGTTTAAGTGACAACTGAATATGAGTGATACCCTCTATTTGATTATAAAGTAATCAAACTGCAGAGGGGTTAGAGCAGCGGAGTAACTAGAAGAAATCTAGAATGCGTAGATTCATCAAATTTGAGACAAAACTTGAACCATGCTACTTAGAATCTGAAGTTAGTTAAGAATCTCATCAGATCAGAATCGATACATTCTGGAATGGAGTTAGCTAACCCAATTACCGATACGCAACTAGAGAGTTTGACTCTACAAATTATAAATATTCGAATTTAAAACTATTCTTTAAAGTAATTGAATTACAGTAACTTGCGAATCATGTTATCCCCATCAAGCCCTGCTACAACAGGTCATCCTAACAGGGAAATTCGACGGGTCTGGGTCACGTGTCCCGAATGTCGAGATAGATTTCCTCGGGTCTGTTGAGGAGGTCGTGGATTTGCTGCATCGTGCAAAGAGGACATACCTCCTCCTCAGTGCCGTCAGTCGCAATTCTTCTCGCGGCGCCGGGGGCTCGCCTATAAACCGGATCTATGAACGAGTAGCCCTCGGAGTCCACCGAGTCCGTCCTGGAGCTCGAAACAAGCCTCTGAAGAGCTCTGTGGGCTCGCAGAGGATGTCTCCGGGCTTCTAGGTCAGGGTCTTTAAAATCTATGTACGAATAGCCTTCAGAGTCGACGGAGGGTCTTCGAACTATCCTATGAACCGGCGACGCAGGGGTCGGAGTCTGCAGTCTAGGTCTATGTGTGGGAGTGATAGGCACTCCGGAATTTCGCGCAGGAACGCTGCCGGTATCAGCTAGGCCGAGGAACACTTCTGTGTCAGTAGGGACCTGCGGCTGGCTGATCGTTAGACTCTGATCATTTTGGCTAATCAGACTGGTCTGACTCGTGATCAGAGCGTTTTGACTTGCCAGCAGGAGGTGGCTATTCTCCAGGGCAGGAGAGGTGCTGCTACTTGGGGCCTGGGAGGCTATTGAAAGAGGAACCCCTTGTGATTTGGCAAGAAGGGCTCGCGGAGTTCGGTAGCCGCCCAGAACCGCCCTGGAGGGTTTATCGGCGACTCGCAAGATTGACCTGGGATCTCGGTAGTCGAGATAGTCGAAGTGGTGCGGCGCAGGTGCGCGAGGCGGATGTCGTGGAGGTAGTAGTGGTAGTTGTGGTGGTTGTAGATGTTGTTGCTGTCGGTGATCGAGATTTGTGGCTCGTACCTCGATCGTTGGCTGACTTGGATGGTGGCTCTGGTGATGATTGTGCAGCTGCGAGTGAGGCACTGTGTCAGGCAGGTCCTCGTAGAGAACTGCGCTCCCAAGATTACCTGAGCCTGGATGTCCTCCGCCATCCGGAAGCCTTCCACGAGCTGCAGCAGCAGCAGCAGCAGCTCCCGCTGCACTCTTGCAGGGTAGCAGGTTCTGCACTTTCCTCTTATGTCTGTAACAGAAAAAAAGAAATCTTTTAATATTTTGCAAGTTAGTTTAAGAGATAGGGTTTCAGAGTTAAATTAGAGTAAAATCTGAATAAAGAGGATATCCGAAGTGATAATTAAAGCCTTATGGAAATAAACTAAAAAGACTTGTAGTTTGTAGAAAATTGACACTTTCAATCCGTGTTAGCAAAAGTTTGCTCGGGAGGTACAAAACGATTAAAGTTTACCCAGAAAAAGCAAACTTCTGGCATCGTTTGCTTGCGTAAACAATTCGAATGAACGCAAACTACTCCGCGAATCCGACTGCAAAGTAGAATATCAACAGAGATTTTGCTTTGGTAGTCTTGAGAGGGATGGAAAAGAAGAAAGGGTTTGCTTTTTTGAAAACCAGATCACGGTTTCCAATAAAGAGATAAATTCAGGGAGCAACGGGAGCAACCTCGATCGTAATTATCACTCGAGCAAGAAATCCCATTCTATATAATTGGTACCCGTGCATCTCTGGGAAATCTCTCTCGTCCCGTTTCTGGTTTCCCAGTAACCACTCGTCCGTTTTTTGCAACTCTAATCCGAGTGAATCGAGTGTGATAAGTGTATCGTCAAGCTTTCCAATCTGAGTAGTGCAGCCGGAGAAGTAAATCTCGTTTCCAGATATTTTTTAAAGTAGACGATCATTTGATTCAGAGAAAGAGAATGAGAAGTGACAAAGATTTGAAAACCACTTCAGTGCTATGCAGTTAACTTGCACCACTGGGATGCATAATATGAAGCTTCGATTCTCACCCGTCAATCTCGCTCCGCGAAGCAGTTTCTCTTCAAGTTTTAATTATCTAATTAACTCTCTAGTTCCATAATATTTACCTCTTTAATTGAAACCACAGAGGTTTCCAGGCTGACATTTAATGAGCAAATTATTCAAATTGAGATTATTTACTCGAAGTATTTCGAAGACCTGACAAGTTCCTAGAAGATAGACAATTTTAATGTATTCATTTGATAGAATCGAGTTTCTGTTTCGTGTTCGACAAGAGCCCGCCTCTGCAACTTACTAATGGATGTTGGCGTTACTGTTTGAAGTTCCGAAACAGTGGCGTATGTAGAGCAAAAGCGGAGGCACTTTCGACCTCGAGGATATTTAGCAGCAGCTCTTGACCTGCGGAGCTTTCAAAGCTTTTTAGAAAGACGAGGGTTACTAAGTATGTATTAGGGGATCCTACTGGATTTAAACCCTTGCCTTCTCGAATCTTTGCTCTTCATCAATCCGGAACTTTTTCGTGATCGCTAGCGACGGTCAGATTATAGAAGACGGATTTGATCCAATTTTTTTATTTGCAACACAATCCTAAGCCGCCCGATCAGACTTCTAGATTTCAAGGTCTTATAGTTCATTATATCATTTCTCATTTTTAATTACTTGAGTATAATATCAAATCTTTCGAGAGCAATAGAATCCTTTCACGGATCAGGAGTGCAGACTCACGCTACTTCCCGAGTGGCTGACACCTCATCATCGCCGACTGAATGCGAGCATAACACCTCGAGAGTGTTAACCTCGCCTCGTCATGGCGTATCGTTAACGCACCATTGTCCCGACTGCTGAGTCCTTTCTCTCCTATGTGTCTTTTTTTCAGACAATATCAGAACTATAGTGGCCAGAGCTTTTCGTCCACATGCAATCGGAGATTAGGAACCGAGAGAGAGAGAGACCATTTTTGACTATGCGCATAAAAGGTTTCAAGTCTGATTTCCCGCCTTTGGATCATTGTCTGGGAAATTATTTTTTTGCTTGGTTGCTTCACCTTAAAAGACGGTGACTCCTGAAGCGACATTAATGCGTCGCGTTAAAGACCAGTCTCCCAGGGCTCGTTAACAATGTGTTCGCTCTGCTCGGTGGCACGCCACTCTACAAACGCGATCAAGTCGCGGACGTGTTCTTCCGCGAAGGTCGTAGTCAGCATCTCGAGAGGTGCAGCAGGCGCCTTTGAAGATCGTTACCGCCAGTTCCACACGACGTTTCCAGCCTCTTCACTGGACAGGTTGTTACTCGATCCGGCCTACGGTCTGTCGGCACCTTACCTCTGACCCCACCATGTTCCCGCGTCTTGTTTCTACAACTCGTACTATCCCGGTGAGAAAATAATTCCTAAGACTGAACAAGGGTCGATAAACTCCAATCCCGGAAAAGAGGACTGCATACTTTGAATAGGACATTGTATCAAGTCTTTTCTGGAAGGGACAAAGGAATTTGGCATCAAATCTTAATTAACGCGAAAGGGTGTTAGATGTTGCTCGTGGTCTAATTTCATCGGAAGGGTTGCAAGTCAAGCATGGGTCAGGAGTGAGATTCCCGCATGTCGGAAGTTTCAGACCCTTGTCCATAAACAGGAAAGATAAGATGAAGAGCATGAACTTCTGACAGATCCGGGAGGGTAACTTCCGTACGGGAAACAGCAAGAGATTCTGGCCTTAGGATGAAACGCATTCCTATTGGCTTTTAGATACTCGAGCAATTCTATACGATATCGTAATGATTTTTGATTAAGGTCGAACTCGAACTTCGCTCAGACTTGGGCTCTTAATGGATTTCATTTAGAAACCGTTTCCTCTTTCTTCTACGATGTCACTAGAGACTCTGCTAAATATATAGTCTGCATGGGATATTTTGTAGTGAACAGAATGATGAAGGGCCTGGAACGAGTAGGAAAGAGCAGAGGACTCATATAGCTGAGCGAGCCTTGAATAGGTCATTTAAGCCGAGCTTTTAACTCCGGCTAATTAACTGCACTCTGCATTCCCTGCCCATAGCGACTTTATATTACGCGGAAAGAGAAAAGGAGATCAGAGACAGAGCCAATTGAGCCTGGATCTGTAATTTATATCTAAAACAAATTTTTTATATTTTGGAAAAACTGTTTATATGATAAGAAAAATGGGTCAATGGTCCAGGGGTCTGTATAATTCCCTCAGGGCGTTTTTTGCTGATTGTGAGTTTTAATCGAATCTGAAGTCCGCCATTCGTCAGTCCCGGATTCTATTTGACTCGCCACTCGTTGAATATTCAGAGTGCGTTCTCCTTCCCTGGATTGGTTTTAGCCTAGTCTGTATTACGTGACAGATGGTTTGGGATATTGAAATGAGTATATATAGAGCAAATAAGGAGGGTTGCGGTCTTACACCTCGAAAATTGAGGAAATTAGCTTCTCTTCTACTTTAATATCCGTTTTATTTTATTTCGACAAACGGACACTTCGCATGTGAAACTCTGAGACGGAATAAATCCAAAAGATCCTTATTTTTCGATCAATGAATCGTGGAGACAATTTCCTATTCGATGATTACCTTACCTAAGGAAATTAAATCTGTGCATTTCACATGGGATAACTTCCGCTCTTCTTAATCCCCTCTTATTCTTTCTTCCTCCTCTCTTAGAAAATCGCGACTGGCACCGAAGATTGAACTTTTAAAGGATTATACAAAGTGAGCGACTTACGGATAATTCTTCAGCGATTCTCTCAACTTCTAACCATGCTTCGACGGAGGCGAACTTTATCGTGCGACATAAAATATTTATTGATCGTGAGAATTAACGCTAAGAAGGTACCTCTCGACGAGGGATGAATAATTGAAATCCGGACTTTGGGACGTGATGAAAAAGAGCGGCTATTCTTTGGACTGTGCAAATCCTACCTCCTCGTGTTTAGATCTGTTAATGTTAGATGAGCTCGGTAAATAATGAGCAACCAGCAAAAGCTTAATAATAATTTTCCCAAGCATGAAGTGAACACCCAGGTGAAAATGTTATATATAGTGGACAAAATGATCTATATTTTTGTCCACTATATATAAACTATATATAACTTTTCCACCTTGGAATTATTACTGCATTTTTTTTTAATTTCTCGAACTTAAAATTTCTTTCTCCTTTTGTTATTCTTACTCAATCCAGTTGTCAGCTTCTTATCTACTTCGATATTCGAAGACTGCTAATGATATTTGCTCGTTAGCTCAAACTGAGTCCGCCCTAGCGGCAAACCGCACGAAAGTCAAATATTTCCACGCGGTATAACGAAGAAATTATGTGCGCAGGACGACCTGCTTCCACTGATTATTGTTTAAACTGGAAGTATAAACAATCACGGAACCAGTGGGAAAACTTTGGAAACATGGTGGAAGCCCCTTGTTCGGTAAACCATCGGAATCGGCAAACCGCCGGAAGGTCGCGTTTCTCTGCTCTGACCCATCCCCCATTGAGCCACCCTTAGGAAAAGGGTACGCGTAAACATCCACCCTCCTCGAGGGTCCACACCCTCTTCGATTGCCACGCTTAAAAATTACCACTTGTGAACAAACCAAGCCACGCGCGATACTCTTTGACTGTTTACAAACGGTGGCTAAAGTGAACTTGAAAAAAGGCTTGCTGTTAGTACGTATAAATCTCATATGGAGACGTGCGCTATTTGTCTTCGTCTCCTTTATCTCTTACAATTGTCTCATTTCCCAGAGACACGCGCTACGCGCCTTCCTCTCCTCTGTTACCAATTTCTCATTTCCTGGAGACGTGCGCCATACACCTTCGATCTCCATCGACGTATTGCTACTCTTTTTTCATATTTTTTCCAGTCCATCTATGATACCTTCCATCTCGTCCCTTGAATCCACCTACTACCTTCTTCTAATTATTAGTGCTCGAATTATTAATTTGAAGAAAGTAGAGCAGAAAATGTTGTATTTGGGAAGGCTATAGATTTCGGGAGTGTCTGTTTGTTTCTCTGTTGGAGTGGAAGAGGAAGCGAAAAGAGGGTTGGTGGGCGTTAACGAGATACAAGACTATGGTTGAGGAGATCCAACCGAGTCTGAACTCGAATTTCCTTCGTACCTCGTCCTCTATCAGCACTACTACGGCATGGTAGTTAGCATAATTCTGTTTATGAAACTCCCTTGGCTTTAGCGCCTCTCTCTCGTCATCCCTTGTGCTCCTTCCCACCCTCGTGCTCCTTCTTCCACCCTCGCCTTTACCGGCAAACTAAACGTATTGCTCGCGCGCTTTGAATCCGATTTAATCTCGATGTGAGGCGGGGGTGTATCGTACCGCGTTCTGGCGTTGTCTTCGAAGACGACGTCGAGGCTGTTGTCGCATGAAAATCAGCTCATAGCGAGAAGCCTCGGTGTTTTCTTTGAAAGCACCGGCTATGGAAAGTCCCGTAAAGAGACTTTATTACCCTCTTTTTTTTCTCATTCGTTATGAAAAACAGGAATTTCTCTCCTACGCCAGAAGGCGAGTTTTAACAAAACAGTTTACTTTCTGAGTAATATGATGCGCAATAGTATTTAAGAGAATTAGCACTACTAAGTTCTAAATCCTCACTAAAGCAGTAACACGCGGAATTAGGCATCCTATTGTACACGTTCTACGTATGAGTTTAGTCGGGTGTCAGGTAAAGCCAAATCCGACAGAACTCGGCTTCGTATTTTCAAGTTTACTCGCACGGGGAGTTTCATAAGCTTCTCGGAACTACAAATTTTGCATATCAATGCGCACGGGTACACACACCCCGTCAACTCGATAAACGACTCCATCCCCACCCTAAATACCGGCGTCGAAACTCCATTATACCGCCATCTTCCTTCCGGACTATTCAGGACTAGGCACCCTTCAATGGACCGCATCAGTGGGATCCCATCACTCATTATTATCAACACTTCACATAGTATTGTTTGAATTTGCAATTATACAACAAATTGAAATAGTATAGCTATAAATAGATGGATATATCCTCTAACTTGTTACGCATGAAATATTCTCTTTAATCGGTGACCCTATGCAATGAATCATCAAAATCTCCTCAGACTCCACTAAGCCTTAGTATCTCCATTAGGACCCTCGAGGGAGTTACGACGCACCTGCTGCGCGATCGGTAAGTACTTATGAGACACTTTCGCTCCAATTGCACCCGATACGACGATAACTTGTAATCGTAACTATTTAATACTCTTGCATACAAGCACATTCCTTAAGGTGCTGGAGAGCACCACCAGGTGGAACAGCAGGTGGTCTGTCTGATCCCAACATCCCCTGGAGTGTGGTCAACATATCCGATGCAACATAACTGGTGCATTTCCGCATTACACTCTGAATACAACCGAATTAATTACCTCACTCTCCATAATATCCCCACTAACATACCCGAAGGATTTCCTCCTTTTTGGGTTAAGTAGGGATCTAATTAAAATTGTTTCTTAAAATCCTCTTGGAATTATTTACTCTAGAGTGATTTGTACGAAATGCAATAGCGGTTTCAGGAATTGCGGTCGTATCAGCGCAATGTCGGAGACAATGACGATGACGTAATTATGGCCGGTTAGGGTAATATCGCGACAATGCGACTGCAATGGTATGTCCGGGTTAGATGGACCTATATATCACACGAAATAGAATTAGAGTAGCTCATACACACTGCTCGCATTACTCTCTCCAGCTTTTATTATCGCTTGCCTTCGAATCCCTTCCTAGGTGCGACCGTTATGGATTATAGCGGCACCTTGTTAATTGAATCGAATTGGCGGAGCGCCGGACGCGACGGTGATTTGCTGCAACCGGCCGGATTCCCCTAATGCCTCCAAGAGACAGAGAAAATTGGATCCGCGGGTTCGAAAGTAATCGGATCAGTTATAGTGATCCGCAGAAAGTCCTAAAGGGTTAAAAGATTTTAAGATCAGGGTATTGCCTTTTCTATAGGAATTAATTATCCCTGACATCTGCGGATGCCCAACACAATGGCGTCAAGGAAAAACTATCTAGTTTCTGACAAAACCTGGACAAGATCGCGAAACCGTTGACAAGCTGTCATCACCAATTATAACCCATTCAAGCAGCCATGGGTTAAATGATCCATCTAGGCATTTGCGCCTCTGTCTCTTTCACCTCTCTCGTAAAAACCAGAGGCTTGATTCATTACTCGATATCGCCATCGAACCCTAGCATCCCGATTATTGAACCAATAATTCGGTGCACTGCCTCGCCAAACCCCCAGAGTCCGTGGGCTGCTCGTCTCTTCCTGCACGAGTAGATAGATATTCCTATTTGTATCGCGTAGTTGCAAGTTATGCCTCTCCCATTCCATACTCCCGGCTTGCATTCCCTATTCGCCTGGTACAATGGATCCTGATTACCATTGTCGCGGCGGGGGCATTCCAAAATAAATAAAAGCGCTCGACACTCGAAAGAGAAAGGAGAGATCACCCTCGCGACGAAGAATCCCGAGGGTGTGGACTAACCCCCAAAACTGTCCTTGGGTGAATAAAAAGAGGGTTCTCGCTCAAGACAGTCATGGCAAATGACCTCTTGGATTCAGACCTCAAAATAATTAACTCTATTTGCTTCGAAAAGTATTTCGTTTTTAAATTTAAATGTTTCTCATCTAAAAATTGTCTAATTTTGAGGGCTGGGAATTCACATTAGGCAGAAGAGGAAAGAAGTGATTAAAAACTAATTGGGTATAATTAATTCAGTTCGCCTTTGAGGGATAAAAACGGGAATTTTTAAGAAGGAAAATAATTGGGGAATAGAGTAAAGACCGTGAAGCTTGCAAGCTATAAAATTCCATAAATTCGGATAAACAACTGAATTCAAGAATTCAAGGAGAATTAAAAAAAACTTGAAGGGAATTGAGGGAAGTTCAAGATATTTGAGAAGGAAATTCAAAGGCATACGAAGAATTCAAGATACGATCAATTTTTCTTATAGACATATCAAAACTATCAAAAGTAAAGTTGCATTTCTATTTAACTTCACTTTTCATGAGGTTAAGCAAGCAACTTTCTTCTCGATTGAAAAGTTTGCTAAACGGACGACAGAAATTTTATAAATCGAAGCAAGGGTGATAAGGGGGGTGGTCGTTCTCCTGCAAACCCACTTCAGCGACCTAAATGTCTCTTATTTTCTTTAAATTTCTTCTCCCGCTCCAAAGAGAGGGCCGATACAGGTTTGTATTTATCACATTTTCAAATTGCCCTCTCGCCCCCTCTCACTGTCCTTTTTATTGAACATTCTCCGGTGACGGAACTTAATTTGATAAGGGATAAAAAGGGAATAAAGTGTGCCAAATAATAAAAAATCTATTGCCATTTTATGTGTGAATGTTTAGTGCTTTTGGGTTACGAGCCTGGATCGCATCTAGGCGAAAGAGAATGTTCTCACTCGTAATATCCGTAAGTGCATAGCGCAAGAAAGGCCGTACGAGGTTCTTACGAAGTGACACAGACCTCTTCGGCGGGACGATCGTTTGTTGTATGAGGAGTGAAAGATAGAGAGAGAGAGAATAAGAGAATAAAGGGGTGGGGTGGGGGTGACAGTCCCTATATTTCTGAGACACCCGAGGCACAGCTTTAACAAGCGATGACTGCAACGGCGACGATGCCTAGTCAACGTACATAGACGTACATACAGGCTAGACGGCGGCCACTCTACATAATTGCCAGCTATTGTACGTGCACTGTACCCCCTTCTTTTCCCTCTCACTTTACCTCCTTCGTCTCAAGCCTCCCCCGGCAGGCGAATACATTTTTTTACTAGTCTGGCGTCGTCTTCGCATGTGTGGCCGATGCCGTGCGTGGGCCACCGCGCTTGTCGAATCTGTCGACACAAAATTATGTCCCGGGAAAACCACAACTTCACTTTTTCTTCCAAGAAGTGAAATTTACTCCTACTTATTAGAAAATTATTTCCGTCCGAGAATTTGCTATGGCGATGCGAGACGAGGTTTCAGGTTAACGATATACCACTGCCGAGAAAGTGTAGGGAGGAGAGTTCACTGGCTAATTGAACAATCTGCTAGTAAAATAAGCAAGGCTATCGAAGGGTATGAATAATTCAGGAATCAGAGAACTACGGCGAGGAATTCCAATCTTTGCGGATTCGTAATTAAATTCCGAATTTTTTTCAATCATGAGAGGAATAGAAAAAGAATGGGGAATAAACGGGAAGCTATTCGTTCCGAAGTTATCGGGCATCTGTGACGGTATTTAGGAAGTTAGTCATGGTCGGTGGCGCGTATTCTCGAAAGTAAGGCAACAATAGTTGCGGAAATGAGGTGTCCGACGCCATTAATCTTAGCGGATCTTGGCGTATGTGTCCGAGGTATCAGATTTTAATGAGAGATTGGGTACTTCACGGGTACTGATAGAAAAAAATTCCCTCGCGGAAAACCGGCTCGATTAGCATAAAAAAAGAACTGTGATTCTCCGATTGGAATAGGAGTTTCTAATTAAGTAATTTCTCAACGAGATCTCTCATTTTAGAGTCCCTACTTAATTCTCCAAGTCCCCATTAATTGTAACATTCTGGTATACCTCTAGCATGTTTTTACCTATCCAAAAAAAAATACACAGGTCGGGAAGCCAGCCAGAAAGCGACAAAAAGGAAGCAAAGGGCAATGGAACTTGGTAGGAGCCACTTGACTCCCGGCATTCTCTCTTTCTCCCTCGGCTTTGTCTCGGTAAAGCCACATTCGGGTCACCGGTACGAGGCTGCTTTAACGATCTGCATTGCATGAGTCCCACCCTTCGTCATTACAGCAACCCCCTCCCTACCTCTCGTTTGCTTCGAGGGCAAGGGGGCAAGTTCGAGATTGTGTGCGATGGTTGACAAACAGGCTGGTTATTTTGTCTCGCAAACAACCAATTACTGATCCAGTTCACCCAACTCCTCCCACCCCCCTCCGGCTCTTCATCCGCCTATGAAACACTCGCTTCGAAATCAAAATAGTACAATTTTCCATACAATGGATCTCATCTCAATCACTTATCAAGGTCTGAATCGAGTTTGTTTTCTCTCAGTAACTAGGGAGAGCAATTCCAGGCCTGTATAGTTTTGGCGTGCGGAGAGTTCCTTAGATTATGTGCTATTTTGAGAAAAGATAACAAGAAGTTTCTTTTTTCAGCAAGGGAAATCAACACTTGATGAGCTGGTATTGAATTAAGATTTGTTTACTGCTGAAAGTCAGTTTTTTCTTACGTTGATTTCATTAGCGTATTCAAGATTTGAATGACTGGATTAGGGACTCTCTCAGAGATTAACTCAAGAAAAAATTTCAAATGGTGGTCTGTAGGACATCGAATGGTGAAGGGGGTTGTAAAAGTTCGAGTGCCCCTGGCGAGTTATGGCATTGGCACACGCTGGTCGTGACAGGACGTGCACCTTGCTCGACAACGGAAGCTGCCGGTGTCGCAGACAGCGTCGTAACAAAGTGCCGAGCCACCCACCCTGTGGAAATATGCGTCTCAGTAAACTCACCCTCCGCGAGTATACTAAGGAAACTAGAACTAGAGCGAGAACCCTGATCCTATCATGGTATCTTTGATGGTAATAGTTTAAGTAGAGCGACATTTTATCTCCTTAAAATTCAATTTCCCCGGAAAAGTGCCGGATCAGGTTTTAATTCCGGTATAATGTAACGCGCTTCGAAACAGTCGCAATGTGTAAGAGAGAGAGGAGTAAAACGAAAAAGGGAGCGAACGATAGCTTGGAGGTGAAATAGAGGAAATATAGGCTAGATTACGTGAAAACGCATGGCCTGGGGCCAACGGTGCCGCCCCTGTTCTACCGAGCCAGGGGGCTTTGTGAGCGAGTTAAATATAAAGGCCACAGCGGATAAAGATTCCGAATTCACCTGATTTCTCTCCTTGCCTTCTTACGGATTTTTAGATTAGTAAATACCGAATTTTTTATTTCACCAATTCTGTAAAAAACATTAACACCTCGTATTTTAAAATAGAAAAGCGAATTACCGTGGCATGTCGAGGGAGAATAATTATGAGAATGGCGAAAGGGGTTTAGATAGAGGCACCTCGTAAACACTGTACCCGAGAAAATCACATCCCGCCCGTGGCACAAAGCGTGGAAACAGCGGAACCAAAAGTAAAAGAGGAATGGTAAGTGCGATCCATCCGGCCGCGGGCGCCGCTCGCCGAAAAATAAAAGTCCGGTAACCACTGCGGGTTTTAATCGTAGGAAGTTCGACCGAATTCCTCTCCTATCGTGAGATAGGCTGGTGCTAAAAAGCCCAACGGAAAAGGGCGTTGACAAAATTCTGTTGTTTTCATCTTACGGAAAGGGGATAAAAATTTGGGATTTAAACAATCTAGTACCATTGGACAGAGCTGACCCATAGCATCGGACATTATGGAACAATTCTCTAGAGCGAATTTCCAGTAATGATGATCTTCAGGTACTCAAAATTTCTTAACCAGAACTCCTTTTCCAACCTTTAAAAAACTGCTGGAGCCAAAGAGCATTCGATTACCATATTTTTCA
Source organism: Andricus curvator (assembly GCA_932195095.1). Taxonomy (NCBI): domain Eukaryota; kingdom Metazoa; phylum Arthropoda; class Insecta; order Hymenoptera; family Cynipidae; genus Andricus; species Andricus curvator. Next base: position 89,171 of record CAKNYM010051971.1, read on the forward strand.
ACGATCGCTTTCAACAAGATGATTAAACCCGCTCTTTTGGTACGTCACACGTCACTATCTGCTGAATATTCAACGTACATTTGCAGCATACGTAACCAGCTAACTGGATACTTTTGCCGTTCATTGTACAGGCTGGCGCGAACAAAAAGCCTTAAATGGATGCGACGACCTGTAAATAAAAGCGCGAGAGATAGGTATGAATAAAGGGTAGAAGCACAAGAGTCGAGGAGGCCCTGTTGAGGCTAGAAAGAGGAGTTGGATACGGGCTAGGGGTCGAGGGTGTAAGGGAGAAAAAGGGGTACAGAGTCGGGAGAGCGAGGAGGCGACAAGAGTATGGAGACGGGTACATGGCTCTGATTAGCATACAAACTACGCGAAGCCATGTTGCCTCGACTCAACGACACGGCACGGCGTAGCAATGGCAACAGCAGCAACGACAGTAACGTCAACGGGGCACTCATAGCCAGGCACTTTCAAGCCCGCTCTGCCCACCCACTACGTGCGAACCAGACACTGCCACTCGGTGGCCTTAACACTTGAGATATCGCCCAGGCGGTTGCATCGAGACCTCGATAATGGCGCCTATTATGATAAATACACTCAGGACTAACAGGGAGGCCAGTGTCGCCTACAGGCTGGAAGTGGGTGAGAGCAAGAGGGTGGTCTGAGGAGCGAACGCCGATCAAGGAAAGATTCAATACAGCCACTGTGCGGAATTGCCTTGGCGCGATGCCGATTCAGATGGAGATGATAGGTCTGTGGTTTTTCGCCAAACTGCCATCTGGATCTCAATCATTGAGAGTATTTCCGTTTGAGGGTATAATCTAATGTTTAATCTGCATCTGCCGGTAATAAAACACAATCGATGACCTATTTTAGGCTAATTTAAGAGACACTAGAATATCAAGGACCTGCTCAACCCGCGACCTGGTGTAAATCGCCTCCTTATAACCAACTCCAGCTGCTCTTCAGCGGGATATTTCGCCTACCGTCGCAGGGCTCTCGACCTTCTTGAAATATCTCCTCTCTTCTAACCGACAAAATGGCTTGGATCGGTGGAACATCGAAAGCGGGATGCGTGCTTGGTCGGTATAAAACATAAGCTTTAGTACCCAGGTTGAAGTACCGGCCAGGGTTATGGCTTTCCGATCGTCGAACGCGCTTTTTACGACCGGGAATCTCGGTTATTCATTCGGACCAGCCACTCCTTGGCCCGGGTGTCCAAGAGCGAGGGAAATTTCTGATTATTTTTATAGTCAATGGTATGGAAATTTGATTCGAACTTTTCAGATGTATGTATGATATATGAATAATAAAAAGTGTTACTTACTTCCAGAAGACGACGGAAACAATGGCAGCCATTAGGAGAAGGACCACCGTGCAGGTGATAATTAGGGCAGTACTTTGCAACGATGGATTTGTGTGGTAGGATGCGTCGATCATCTGCAATTAAAAAAAAAGAAACTAGGTTATTATTTATCTTAGTAATATGGGCAATAAACATAAAACTTTGCTACTATGACATGGTCCTCTGTCTCGCTGATACTGCAGCTTTAATAGCGCGGGGAAAATACGAGTAAAAACACGTCCAAGTTTATTTATTTCTGCCAAGCAACGTAAGCTCGAACATGGCGTGCTCCAGTTACAGAACAACTATGTACTGTTCTTACATTTCCTCCGCTGTAAACAGGATTTAAGAAAGCAGGAAGATGGAACTTTCTGCCGGCATTCCTAAGAGAGTTTTTAGGAATTCTGGGGAAGAAATGCGGATCAGGATTTCAATATTGTTATTTACTGTCTGTATACACTTTTACCCCTATCACCCCGTTTCTCTCTCTAGCTCTTCTCCACTTGAGCGATGCTGGGTAGAGCAGTAATCCTAATTTCGCTCCCGTTTCTAATTACCTTTCCCCGAAGGAGCTGCGTTGATCAATAATCTTACATTGCTTCGTTCTCCTACCCCGAATGAATTAATGCGGACGAGCTCATATAGAAGGAGGCCCAGAGGGTTGCAATATAGAGAGCGAATGAAGGACGACCCATTAAGGACACCAAATTATCTATTTTTCGACCTGGATAATTTGATTGATTTTCCCGAAACACCTATACTTTCGACGAATATCCTACAGAATGCCATGTTAATATGAGTCAAATTAGTATCCGTTCCACCCAAAACAGACACGTCGCCATTAAATATTAAATTATTTTCCAGCTCCATAATTAAAAATATGCCAGTGACCGAATTGACAAAGTCAACTTTGTCAGAGGTAGAATTTTTCCCGAGTGCGTTAATCTCGTTAATGTCTCAAGAACGGATTTGCGCTCATATTTTCTTTTAATTACCACACATTCATCTGTCTCAGGCGATAGATCAAGCTTTGGGCTCTATTTTCCAAATTTCTCGTTGGATGGCAAAAGGGAAAAAGATTCTCTTACTGGCACGCTACCTCCTCTATCCCCCTTCACGACTGAATCCATTAGCTGGCGCCATTAATATCGCGGTAATGATGAGCGATGAGACTCCGAGGAGAGGAGAAGAGAGATGAAGATAGGGAGTCTGTTGGAGAAGGAGAAGGGACTCCACACCTCGTCTCGCGGCAGGTCTTTGATAAATGCTGCTTTCCTTGGCCTTATGCCAAACAACACGTTGCACAATATCCATAGCCTCTATCTGCATCGTCGTACCCCTTTCAAAGATTGGGTTATCGATATTAAACCACCCCCAATCCCTTCCAATGACCCTCTCCAATCGCACACTGCAAACTATGGTATAGTATCTCGTGAAGCAAATTAATATTCGTACACAGAACCGGGACCGATCGATCGCCCGACAATAGACTTGCGTCCTCTGCTAAGAGTTGATAGAAAGCTGACTTTTTTACATAGTAATTTTAAAGGTTTTGGGAAAGAAGAGGGTTGAAGAATAGAGGGGAAGATTGGGTGGGGTATAAGAAAGAGGGTGAATGGGCGGTGGAATTAGAAGGGGTATAGAGAAATAGTGAAGGAGAGAAGGGGTAAGAATGGAGGGTGGATAGGAAGAGGAACTATGATGTTGAGGGATCAGGGGGTATATAGAGCGAGAGGGATGAGGATGTTAGGGAGTCATGGAATTGCAACTGCTGTTGGAGTGGTTCTGCAGTGGGATGGGATATCCAACTCAAAGCCATTATACCCAAAAACAACTAACTGAACCCTAATCCTCGAATCGCTTTCCGAGTAAGCAACTGATTTGTTTCAATAAATCCAATTCGCGGAAGAGCGTGCACGCTCTTGCGTGGCGATAGGATCAAAACTTGGAATTGGCTTATGTGCGAGGTCATCGATATTTTTCTTTTGCTCGTTAGACATGTGCCTTTAGGAGTTTAAGGTAAGGAACACGCATTACGATTTTCGGTCTTTGGACTTCGAATCCCATATACACATCGAAGGACCATCTTGATTTGGTTCGCTCCGATTAATTAACGTACCCTCGTTAATGAAGCTCGAACACACAAAGAATGGGGTAAGGAAGATGAAGGAGGGGGTGGGAAAGGGGAACAGAGAGAGGATTGGGGAAGCTGCTGGAGCCAAAAGACAATCTCTGCGCTTTCAGTTTGCGGTAGCGTAATCAATATCGTAATGCGATCTCTCCTAAAGGGCCGAAGGGTGGACAGAGAAGGAGTGGAGGAAGGGGGCAGAGTGCATAATACAGCATATATGTACCTCTACGATACACAAGGCAGTAAAACATTTTATTCGGCCAATTCATTAGCATATACTCGGCTGGACACAATGCCGGCTCTATGTTACCTGCATCGAAAATCGCCCCGTTGATTTAACGATTCTGCTTCCCCTCTTCGAACCCCCAGTGTTCGTTCCTGGGTTAAGCTAATTACGCATTTGTCCGAGGGCATTTGCATGCGTTATTCGCGTTCTTCCTCGTAACGAATCTCTCGAATTCATACACTCGTTGTGTTCGGCGTTCTATACATTTCGTAGAAACATAACGAGATAGCGTACCAATTGATTAGATTCGAGAGTCGCGCGAAATTTAAAATGCTCTTCTGGGGTGAACATTGGAAATCATAAAGTTCGTTCGTTTTCGAAATTGGGAATTGAGTTTCATGTTTTTTTTCTGCTTGCATTTCCTAGAATTATTAAAAATAATTAATCAATGGTCTTTTGAGTTGGACCTGACCTGTTTTTGGTTCTTTCATTTGCCCTGCAGCGATTTTTTCTGTCCATTGAATTCTCCAGATTGACTTCCATTCGTCGAAGATTTTTTTTTACTAAAAGTGGGTACACAAAGAGCGTTGCGTGAGCATTTTGCACGAACGTTTTCACGCCGAAAAAAATGGACCAGTGCACGCAACCGACGAGTCGAATGTATCGCTTATAGTTAGTACCGAGTGAATGGGTCGTTCCGCGTGCAGTCAAAGCAGCCCCTCGAAAATGCAACTGTTACGCCGAATTTCCGAATTTACTCGCGTCGAAAGCGTCGCACCCCACTTATTCGTTGTATAGACCTCCACCCCGAACTACACTTTCTTTTGCATTGCACGTTCGCTTGCAGTTATCTTCACGCTTTTAAATTGGTTGCATTCAATTACAATTGTATTTTAAACTGAATGACAAAAAAACCGTTGTTAAGTTTTTAAAATCGAATTTATACAATTGTTCAAAGTGAAGGGATGAAAAATAAGTATAAGAAAGGTTAATCTTATATCTTGAACGGTCATAAATTATCGCCTAATAAAGATTGACTTGGATCGATTCGACGGGAACTGCGGCGGTCCCTCAAGAATTGCCTTTTTCCCCTTTGCTACACGTATTAGCCATTACGCGGGACGAATCGCTCGATGGCTTATTTATTATGGATAATCCTGAAATTGGATATCGCGATAAGGGCGAGTTACGCGAAGAAATCCCTTTCCCATTTTACGGATTAAAGAAAGGCGGAAGGGCAGAAAGTGAAAGCAATGAATCGATTTCATAGGCCTTGTAGGGCAGAAAATAGACAGGAAATATCTACTTTGTCCTTATTTGTCAATTTAGTTCAATTTTCATCCCTCATATCCATTTATCTCCATTTATCTTCATTACTTTTATTTTCGAAACATCCCCTGTTTTTCTGAGAACGCAATAAATTATTTAAAAATATGTAACTAATATAAATAAATGACTTCCATTAGGATGAAAATTCAAGAAGTTTGGGGTCCTTATGAAACTAACATTCCTGAGCGGCTTTAATATCGCCTGGTCGTTTCGTGCTAACGGGGATGGTTCATAGATTCCTAGAATTCACCCTCGTGTACTCGTTATCCTTTTCCACTCCAAGGGGGAATTGTCAACCCTTCTTTGGGAAACAAGTGCCGAATTGTTTTTGATATTCGAAAAGAAGCAAATGTATTTTCACATCGACGAACATTAACCACAAAGAGTGTTAAAATTGTTTTTTTTTTTTTTTTAAATGAGGTTATATTAGACTTTTTAAATTGATAGTGAATTTTTTCGGATGATAAAAAACTCGAAGCTGGTTATAATTTAAATAAATTTTAATGATGCTGTTGAGTATCATTGTGTCAACTGTGTATAATTAAGGGTTTCTCATGGAAGATATTGTTATTCTAGTGCATTTTCGAGAGGCAGAGAGCTCGCAAATGAATCTCAGTAACTGCGGCCCACTTCTTTTTCTCCATCACTCTTGCTCGTTCAAAAGAGAATTACGCGTTGCGTGTAGCGAACGTTGAAGTCGGTAACATTGTTCGCGTGAGATTACAGTGAAACCTCAAGATCTCCTTTTTACACCCACCCACCGATATAAGATATTGAGATCTCTCGCACACTATCATGAATTTCCCTCTTTCGATTATATTCGCATCATGAAACATTTCAATATCAAACTTATAATAACCCAACTTGTAATGCATTTCCCTCTTCAATTAAAACTAGAAATTTAACTTTTTTATTCGACAGGAAACTGAAACTTCGTATTTCTGTATCTGTAATTTTAATTATAACTCTCAATCTCATTAAATTCCCTTTTTTGTGGCGAAAATAGCGATTCGTTTTTCCGAGAGAGGTTTTAATCCCTGCTATTCTCTTTACGAGAGGTAAAACCGCCAAAGAGGTCGTTAGGTCAAGAGCCACGATAAAGTGTGGCCTTCCCTTTAATCTTGAAAATCGAAAGAAAGGGTCGTGGAAACGAAAAAGTAAAAAAGAATTCAAAAGGAATAAAACAAGGTGAACTGAATTTTATCAGCAAGATGAAAATTTAATTCTGTGAAATAAAATATACGATCCTGAATTTTTCACATTTCAGTTAGTGAGACAAACAATATCGATAAACGTTCGACGCGTGCACGTCCAGAGACTGAGAGACTCTTCACGTCATCCGTCGAAAGATATCGGCATAACACGTGCCGCCCTTATTTCCACGATTATTATACGTGGCCTCAGTCACAGCCTTCCGGCGGTACTGCCGATATATTCTCATCGTTTCTCTTATCGCTTTCCTCCCCAAAACGAACCCTAAAACGTATCGTCGTAACCGCGTAGATTTTCTGGAATCTTTAGAGAAAAGATGTCTGAACCTTGATTTTTCTATTATCTTTAGCGATTAGATTTTCGAAATTCAAATAGAAAAGGCAAATTTAAAGTGGTTTCCATTTAACGATCATCACAAAGATAGCTCGTTATTAAATTCTTAATCACAGGTTTCAGAACACGTGCTTGGATTAGTAGTTCCCAGTTGAGCGGGCGAATAACGACTTTAGCGCCACTTAGCCACTCACGGATCTCGGTACCTCGTATTACTTCAAGAAGACTTGGGGAAAACCTTATCGAGTAAGTTTCCACTCACAGATGCTAGAATTCGATGAGTACGGGTTCGTAGATTCCTCGGTAAATCGCACCACTTCTAACTCTCGCTAGGTTCGTTACGAAAGACGGTTCTGGAGAGAGGTAACTTGAGCGGCCTCTTTAAACTTGCATACGAGGGAATACCAAACAGTTTAAAAAATGATTATAATTGTACCAAACTTTCGGATTTGAAGTTCATGATTTTTCTTTGCAAGATACATTGAATTTAAACTTCAAAACTTAATTTTGGCTCTCTAAGTCTAATTTTCCAATTTCCTAATCAAACAAGCTCGATGCGATCTCTCTAACCTATTTTCATGAGAATCTCTTGGTATTCCGATGAGGGGTGAGAATAGATGACGTGGTCTGAAGTTTAGAAGCTCCCGAAGGCGAGGCAAGACGCGGTTAAGTTTCAGGAGTAGCCGCGTGTCTAGCGAGTTAGAAGTGGTATTAATTTCTAGGCAACGAGGATGAGGACCTTCGAGAAATGTCGAGAGTCTGACGAACATCGGGGAGAGAATAGGATTCCTGAGAGGTTTGAATTCGACCTCTGACCTCGCCTCGATTCAGTACCAACTCCGATCTTGGCTTCAGTGACGTCTATCATAGAAATTCAAGGGTAGGGAAGTGAATTGTGGCGTTGACGGTGTCAAGAGAATTAAATTATTCATATGCACGAGGTGACACAGGAAGCTTGTCGTTGACGATGAAAGTTTTACGAGCTCATGTTGCCAGAGATTTGACGACTCAACCCCAATCTACTCTGAGAGAAGGTCCTCCTCATTCTATTATTTGAAACATATCTTCATTTTCTTCGTATGAAACGAACCTCCCTGCGTTCTCAAATACTCAACAATTTATCAGACTCCTCTGTAAAATATCGGGAAGGTTCAACTACAATGATCAATTCTGGTTGTTTCAAAAATGAACAACCGTCCCATTTTCACTTTAGCAATAACTAAATCAGAAAGAGATGTGTGTCGAGATTTTTTCGCGCTGGAGGCGACTTTGTGTGGAAATAACGAACATCGCTACTTTTGATGGTAGGTGCGTACCACGCAAGTTGCTGCAATCAATCACGAATTTCACTTATAAATTCCCAGCTATGCCGCTGGCGTACCCCCCCCCCC
>CAKNYM010051972.1:16301-70297 GCA_932195095.1 Andricus curvator
CCCCACATTTTCAAAACCATTTCTTACGTAAGGTATTTTTAAATCTGCGAATCACTAAAAAACAAAAGTTGAAAAGATTTTATTGTAAACACCTTACTATAGTACCTAGTAAATTGAATGTGAACAAATTTTATGTTACTTTATTGATAATTTTACCAGTATTACTTGATACTTACCTTATAATATCGATAGTACCTAGTACTATTCGTATTAATATTATATGTGATAATCATTAGTTCACGAAATAATAATAAATGAATAAACAAATAAGGGGTCATACACAAATTAACTAAGGTGTTTTTCTAAAATTTGCAAGCCCCCCTTCTGTCTATAAATGATCAAAATTCCTATTTATTCATCATAGGCTTCATAGCCATCCTTTTTGATTGAAAATTCAACTGTTTTGTTGAAAATTCATTTTTTTGACTTGATAATTCAACAGTTTGTTTTTTTTTTGGTTTTTAAAATTCATATTTTTTGTAGAAATGTCACATTTTTTTCAAACACTGCAAAAATCTGGTTGAAAATCAATCTTTTTCGCCTGAAAAATAACTTTTTTTAAAATTCACATATTCGGGTTCAAAATTCAACTGTTTTGTAGAAAATTCGTATTTGCGGGTCGAAAATTTAACAATTCGGTAGAAACTCAACTATTGGGCCACAAGTTGAACTACTTCGTTGAAAATTAATTTTTTTAGTTAAAGATTTATCATTTCAAATAAAAATTAATTTCCTTGGTTGAAAATGTAAGTATTTTGTTGGTTATCCGTTCTTTCTTGGTTTTAAATTAATTCTTAGAAAACTAATCCTCTTGATTCAAAATGTAACTATTCGGTTAAAAATCAAACTGTTTAGTTAAAAATTAACTTTTTGTTGGAAATTAAAATATTTTGTAGAAAATTCGTCTTCTTGGATTTAAAATTCAACAATTTGATATAAAATTTTACTGCTTTGTAGAAAATTCATTTTTTGAAGGAAAATTTAACTATTCTATTTTGGGTTAAATATTGATCTTTTTTATTTTTTAAATTCCCCTATTTATTAGAAAATTCAACCAATTGGTTCAATATTCATGTATTTTATTAAAAATTTGTCCTTTTTGGTAGGAAATCAATCTTTTTGGTTTAAAATTCAACTATTAGGTATTCAATTTATGTATTTCCTTGAGAATTCGTTTTTTTGAGTATAAAACTAACCTTTTTGGATAATAATTAAATTAGTTGGTTGAAAATTCAACTGTTTTGTAGTAAGCTCCTTATATTGTCTTGTAAGTTTAACATTTTGAATCAAATTTTTTTCTGTTGTCTAACAAATCTTTTGTAATTAAAAATCTAACTGTTGTTGAAAACTCATCTTTTTGATTCAAAAATTAATCTTTTTTTTTAATATTCACATATTTTGTTTAAAAATGTAACTGCTTGTTTAGAAATGAATTTTGTTTATTTAATTGAAAATGAAAAAGTTTTCTCGGTTCATATAGCAAATATTACATTTTTTACAGAAAAAAATAAAAAATATTTCAGCTATCCATTCAGAAAATCATGAATAGAATGATACAATATGAAATTATGTGTGGCTCGGTTTCCCTAGCGTGTCCCGGTTTGCCCCGGCTGACGGGGCAAAAGACCATTTTTCCTTTAACGCTCTCTATTGCAGTAATTATCTTCTTACATGGCGATTAAATTGTGTCATAGACGATGTATTTAACTAGAGACTAAAAAGGATTAAAAAAATTATTAGGTTGAGGAAAATATTTGAAATTCTATCTGCTTGGAAGCCAGTTTCTTAACTAGAATAATTAACAACGTAATTAATAGTTTAATTAGATATGACCAATTTCATTTGAAATCAGGGACAACTTAAAAATTCCAAATTCCAATTTCAAATTCCAAACAAATAGTTGAATTTTCTATTGAAATAGTAGAATTTTTAACCCAAAAAGACGATATTTCTACAAAATAGCTGAATTTTCAACAAAAAAGTTGATTTTCATCAAAAATCTTAGTGAATTTATACTGATTCGAATTTAGATTAATTGATTCGATCATTTTATTCGAAGAAAATTTCTTTGAATCAAAGAAGAATATTTATTGGCTCTTAGTTAAAGAAATTTTTTTTATTCAAAGAAATTTCTTTTGATTTAAGAAATCTTTTTGATTCAAATAAATAGTTTTTTGTTTCAGTGAAGGTTTTACTTTAATATAAAATGATTTTCTTCATTTTGAAGATATTTTTAGTTAAATGAGGAAATTATGTTAAAGAAACGGTTTTCTTAATTAAAACAAATATTCTTTTGAGTGTAGCACTCAAACTTTTAGGCCTGTGTACTTTTGAAATTCAGAAAATTCGCTTCAGCGACCCCAAAAACATATAGTAGACATGCTCTGACCCCCGGAATCGGAAAAAAAGATTTATGAGGTTTTTTGAGGTTATGTCAAAACCCTGACTTGTTGGGATTTTTGGACCTCGGATTTGGATTCAGCGACCCCACAAACATATAGTAAACATGTTCTGACCTACAGACCTGGAAAAAGATTTTTTATTAGGTTTTTTGAGGTTATGTCAGAACCCTGACGTGCTGTGGGGTTTTGGACATCGGATTTGGATTCAGCGACCCCAAAAACATATAGTTAACATCGTCTGACCTCCAGACCAGGAAAACAATTTTTTATGAGGGTTTTTGAGGTTATGTCAGAACCCTGACGTGCTGTGGGGTTTTGGACATCGGATTCAGCGACCCCAAAAACATATAGTTAACATCGTCTGACCTCCAGACCAGGAAAACAATTTTTTATGAGGGCTTTTGAGGTTATGTCAGAACCCTGACGTGCTGGGATTTTTTGGACCTCGGATTTGGATTTAGCGACCCCAAAAACATACAGTAAACATTGTCTCACTTACAGACCCGGAGAAAGATTTTTTATCAGGGTTTTTGAGGTGTTGTCAGAACCCTGACGTGCTGGGGGGTTTTGGACATCGGATTCGGATTCCGCGACCCCAAAAACATATAGTACACATCGTCTGACCTTCAGACCGAGAGAAAGATTTTTTATGCGGTCTTTTGAGGTTATGTCAGAACCCTGACGTGCCGGGTTCTTCTATACTTCGGATTCGGATTCAGCGACCCCAAAAAACATATAGTAAACATGGTCTGACCTCCAGACCCGGAAAAAGATTTTTTTTGTGTGGCTGTGTAATTGTTGCTTTTAATTTAACTGGAAAAGCAAAAGAAACAAAGTGAATTATTGTTAGTGGTTCGTTTTTTATAGAAGAGTACCGAATAACATGTCTATTCTTCAATAAAATTGAAGGAAACTAAAAAAATAAAAGAATTCTTTATCTTCAAGAATGTTATAAAAATAAAAAATAAAATATTTTTTACCTAGAAAGACCTAGTGGGATTCTTCAATAATTTTCAGGGTTTCGTATCCCAAGTTTCGGTCGGGTGTCGGTCTGTCCTTCGTACTTTTTTCCATGAAGGGGAAGTAGAGTAAGTGAGGGGAAATTGAGGGAGGGTAAGTAGGGGAAGGGAGGAGAAATGAAGGGACGGGAGAAGGACGAGTGAGGGTAAATAAGGGGGAGTAGAAGAAATGAGAAAGAGGAAATAGGAGAAGTGAAGGGAAATAGGAGAAATGGGGGGGGGGTATGAAAAGTGAGTAAAATGGGGGAAGTAGGGGAAGTGAGGAGAATAAGGGGAGTGGAAGTAAGGAAAGTGACGGTAGATAAGGAGAAGGGAAATAGGGCAAGTAAGGGATGAGGCAGTAAGGGAAATCAGGGAAGAGGAAGTGAGGAAAATAAGGGTTTATAAAGTAGGAGAAATAAGGGGGGTAGGGACAGTAAGGGAAATGAGGGGAGGGGAAGTAAGTGGAAGTGAAAGTGATGGGAACAGGGGCAATAAAGGGAGGTAGGGGAAAGAATGGCGACATTTTTGAAGGGGATGCATTGGCAATGGATGAGGGGGTAGGTAGGGAAATGAGGGTATAAGAAGTAGAGAAAATTAGGGAAGAGGGAGTAGGAGCAGTGAGGGGTTATGAGGGTTCAGAAGGTAGTACCAGTGACGGTAAATAAGGAGAGGGCTAGTAGGAGAAATAAAGGATGAAATAGTAGGGGAAGTAGGGTATATGAGGGGACGGGCAGTAAGGGAAATGAGGGAAGGGGAATTAAGGATAATAAGAGATGATAAAGTAGCTGGAAGAAAGAGGTAGGGAAGTGAGAATGAGTGAAAGGAGGGGAAGAGGGGCAATGAGAGTAGGTCAGTGAAAGTAAGGGGAACTGATTGGTGGGTAAGTATGGCAAATGAGAGAAGGGTAGGGGAAGTAGGGGAAATAAGGGAAGGAGAAGTAGAGGAAATGAGGGAAGGCGAGGTAAGAGCAGTGAGGGGTTATAAGAGGATGAGAACTAGGGAAAATACAAGGAGGAGAAGTGAGTGGAAGTGAGGGGAGGGGAAGTAAGGGCAATTAGGAAAGGAAGGAGAAAGTGAGAGGAAGTAGAAGAAATATTGAAAGGGCGAGTGGGAGAAGTGAAGAAAAATGAGGGGGTGGAAAATAGGGAAGTGAGGGCAGTGGAAATAGGGGCATTGAGAAGTGGGGAAAGTGAGGACGAAACATTGGGTGGAGAAGTAGGACCCAATTATTATAGAGGAGGAAAAATTTTAGGGAAGGTAGGGGAATCGAAGATTGAAGTGTTCGGGGAAGAAGGGGAAATAAGGGAAATAAGGAAAATAGGGGTGGGAAAGTTTGACTAATTTGGCTAATTTTTTATGAATTAAGTAAAAAGTAGGAAATAATTCCTTCATCAAAAGAAAGAAAAATTGAGGGTTAACGTTTCAAAAATTGAAAAATAGTGATTCCAAACGAGCATTCTAAGAAACAAAATAATATTATTTCCCCAAAAAATTTTCGTCGTGATAAATTTGTTCACGATTCGTAAGGTCGTGAAGCGCATTTGAGAGTCTATTCGCATTCGACTGAAGATATAGAAATAAAATTAAGGGGTAGAAAACCGAAGGAGGAAAAGTAAATAACAAGGTGCCTGCATCGATGGGGAAATAAGAGAAAAATTGAGTATTTCAGGAGGCTTCGCTCTTCATGGAGTCTTTCAGTCATTCAGGGGACGAAAGAAATAGAGACATTTTATTTTAAATTTATTATTATTTATTTATTTTAAATTAGGTCATTTTCTTCACGCATCAATGCTTATTCGCGGCGAGCAATGAAGTTTAACGGGAACACGATAATGATAAGGCCCTATTTTCAAGCACGATTCTATTATGAATACAATCCTAGATAAATTTCAAGTTTAACCTTTTAGTGCGCTCGATCTAAATAATCAAATTTTTCTTATTTTTTCTATTTGGGGTTTAGATCGGAAGCAGATTTCTTCCAAAGCTCCTAGAATTGAAAAAAGTTGAAAAGAGTGATAAATGACTTATTTAAACCTAAAAAGTGACCAAAAGTGACTAATGTACAATACAAAAGTGACTAAAAGTGACGAATGTGCAATTATAATGGGACTAATGTTGTTTAGAGTTCAAAAGAATTCGATGAAATTTATGAGAATTCCAGGTGAATTTTAACGATTCCAGAGAAAATCCATTAGAATTCCGAAGGAATTGAAAACAATTCCAGTTGGATTCAAAAGAATTCATGCGAATTCAAGAGACTTTAATAGTATTCATAAAAATTTGAGTGAATTTAACAATTTTTTTTCATTTGAGATATAAATTTAAAATACATCAAAATCTTGGGATGAAAAACAAGCATCCGACCAGTAAGTATACCATTAAGCCATTTCCCTTTCAGGGTAGGCGTGACACTACCCGATTCGGGTAGTGTTTCTAGGTGGATAGTTTTCTTGTAGTTATAAATAACTACAAGTGTGGGCTCAACACACCCACGATGTGCCAACAGCACTCAGTATTCTTGAATGGTCACCCATCCAAGTACTAACCGCGTCCAACGCTGCTTAACTTCAGTGATCTGACGAGAACTGGGTTTTTCAGCGTGGTATGGCCGTGATGGGAAGTAACTAGTTTCTTTCAACTAGTTACTTTGCCTAGTTAGTTTTTTGGGGAAAACGTTTTTAGCTGATTTTGAAATATAGTTCAAAAGCATTTTCTACGACAATCAATAAATTTTACTGCTTTCGTAATTATTTTTCAATTTTTACTATTCAAATTGTGACGGCTACTTTTAGAAAAATTTATTAATGATATTTAATTTATTATTTTCCACCTAGAAACACTACCCGAATCGGGTAGTGCCACGCCTACCCTGAAAGGGAAATGGCTTAATGGTATATAATGGTATATATATATATATATATATATATATATTTATAGCCTAATTTGAGGAAATTGGAATTTTCCTCCACCCTGTAATTTGAAATTCGTTTTTTGTTGTTGAAAATTAATTCTTCTTGACTGAAAATTTAACGATTTCATTTTTGGTTGAAAAATTATTATTTTTAGTTGAAAATTCATATAATTGATTGAAAATTCATCTTTCTTGATGAAAAATTAACTTTTTTGTCAAAAATTCACCTTTTCCAGTTTAAAAGTGAACTCTTTTCTAAAACATTAAATTTTTCAGCTTGAAACCTTGACTATTCCATTTTTCGTTCAAAAAACTTATCTTTTTATCTTTTTTTACTATTTGGTTGAAAATTCATCTATTGGTCAAAAGTTAATATTCTTGGTTAAAAATTCATCATGGGAGGTTGAAAGTTCAGTTACTTGGTTGAAAATTTAACTCTTTTTGGTTGAATTTTAATCTTCTTTTTTTGAAAATTCGACTATGTGGTTGAAAATGCATCTTTGTAGATTGAAAATTTAACTATTTTGTTGAAAACTTAATTATTTTGTTGAAAATTCAACTATCAAGTTGGACTTCATTTTTGTCTTTTTGGATTAAAAATTCATCTTTTATGTTAGAAAAGTAATTTTTCTTGGTTCAAAATAAACTTTTTTGCTGAAGATTCAACTTTTCATGTTAAAAATTCAACTATTTTCTACAAAATTCGTCTTTTGGCTAAAAAGTTAAACTATTTTGTTGAAAATTTAATTAGTTTGTTGAAAATTCAACTATTATGTTGGATTTTATTTTTGTCCGAAAATCCAATTTTTTTTTGTTGAAAACGTGTCCTTCTGGATTACAAATTCGTCTTTCATGTTAAAAAATTTATCTTTTTTGGTTGAAAACGGACTTTTTTGTTGAAGATTTAACTGTTTGAGTTTAAAATTCATTTGTTTTGTAGAAAATTCATCTTTTTAGCTTAAAAATTCAACTATTTAATTGAAAGTGCAACTCTTTTTGGTTGAATTTTAATCTTCTTTTTTTGAAAATTCGACCATGTGTTTGAAAATACATTTTTGTATGTTTTTTGGTCGAAAATTCATTCTTTTGGTTGAAAATTCATAATTTTAGTTGAAAATTTAACTTTTTTGGTCGAAAATTCAACTATTTTGTTAAAAATTCGTCCTTAGGGATTGAAAATTCGTATTTTATGGCAGAAACGTAATTTTTCTTGGTTTTAAAATGCATCTTTCTTGGTTGAAAATAAATTTTTTCGAAAATTCAACTGTCTTCGTAAAAATTCTTTTTTTTAGCGGTAAAATTTAACTATTCAGATAAAAATGCAACTGGTTTTGGTTGAATTTTATTCTTCATTTTTCCAAAATTTGACCATTTATTTGAAAAGTCATCTTTTTTGGTGGAAAATTCAACTTTTGGTTTTTGAACTAAAAAATATAATATATATTGAAAATTTATGTTTTATGGTAAATAGAAAATTAATCTTTCTTGGTTGAAAATGCATCTTTTTCAGTTGAAAATTAACTTTTTTGATGAAAATTAAACTCTTTGTGAAAATTCATCTTTTTGGCTTGAAATTTTTACTATGTGGTTGAAAATGTAACTCTTTTTGGTTAAACTTATTTTCTTCTTTAATTCAACCATTTGGTTAAAAATTTGTCACTGACGATTGAAAATGCAACTATTTGGTTAAAAAATTAACTTTTTTTTTAATTTAATCATTTCGTTGAAAATCAACTATTATGTTGTACTTCATTTTTGGCCGAATATTCAATTGTTTTGTTGAAAATTTATCTTTTTGAATTGAAAATTTATTTCTTATGTTAGAAAAGTCATTTTGTTAAAAATCATTCTTTTTTCAAGCTTTTAGTTTTTTTTTTTAAAGATTTTAGTCAAAAATTGATCTTTTTTGGTTGAAAATTCAACTTTTTTGTTAAAAATTGGTCCTTCGGGATTGAAAATTCATCTGTCTTGATTAAAAATAAACTTTTGGATTAAAAACTTAACAACTGCCTTCTAAAGAGTTCGTCTTTTTTCTTTACAAATTTAACTATTTGGTTAAAAGTACAACTTTTTTCTTTGAATTTCGACTTCTTTGTATAAGAGATGAACTAATTATTTATTATTGCAACTGTATGGTTAAAAATTAATTATGTTGTTGAAAATTCAACTATTTTCTTGAAAATACAATATGTTTCGCAATAATAAAAATATTTGAAAACATAAATATTTAAAATTTCATATTGAATGCAATATATTATCTGCATTATTTGTTATTAAAAAAAATGTATTCCCCTATTTTCGTGAAAAATATTTTTGAGAACTATTTTGAACCCTATTTTGAGAACTAGAATTTTGGGCTGTGAAGTATGATATTTTAATATTTTAAATTATTCTTGATTCATTACCGAAGCTTATACATTCAAAAAACGATTTGGTTGAATCGAAAAAAAATTTGTTGGTTTAACCACAAAATATTGTTATCTAATGGACAACAAAATATTTGGTTGACCTAACCAAATTTTTTGGTTGTTTTGAGGAAATCTTTTGGTATATGGAGTATTTTGATGAATTAACTAAAAAAAAATTTAATTAAGATTGAAAAGAATTTCATTTTCTCATGAATAATTTTTCCTAAATAAGCAGGAAAAATATTCATAATTAAAAAATAAAATTCAAAACAACCTCGCTTTTCGGCTGTTGGATCAATCAAATATTCAGTTGAATTAGCCGAATTTTTTTTATTCAATCAAATTTTCATGCATATCCAAGAGAACAGTATTTTTGGTTGAAGATATTTTTTTCTACATTCACCGCACGGCCACAGGCATATTGGCAACTGAACTCACTAAAACGCAAAAAAAACGCAGACTAAACGTGAAATGCATATGTAGCCAATGGCTACGTTACTCTGAAAAAATAGCCCAAAATTAGCCCATAAATTATTTCTCAATTTAGGCCAGAACACTCAGAAAAATGTTTGTTTGAATCAAACAAGTTCTTTCTTTGATATATTGTCAAACAAATGTTTGATAAATTTTGACAAATATTTTCTTGATTTAAAAAAAACTTATTTGATTCAAACTCGTCATTGTTTAACTCAAACAAATTTTATTTGTATTAAACATATTCTATATTGAATGTAGGATCAAACAAACGTTTGTTTTATGCAAACAAACATTTTTCTGAGTGAATGGCTATGAAATATAAAATTTAACTATGAAAAGCAAACATGAGCAACTTGAACAAATGGTTCTTTGGAATGAACCCAGAAGACACATAGAATCAAAAAAAAATGAGGAACATTTTTCTCGTGGAGTAGAATCAGAGCATAAACCGAAAAGAAAAATATGCAAAGAGCATAACCTAATTCCACATACTCCGTATTCTACGATGCACATCCACTTTATGTCGTGTGATATGATGTTGTACGCAAAGTGTAACATATGTATATAAGTAGTCACGTTTTCTCAGATTCCTTTTTATGAGCTGAGTCCATGAGTCATAAAAAATACTTAAACATGTTCTGATAAGTTTCCTACGTATGCTGCCAACATTAGCGATGTTGGGCTAATCATGCGAATGAGGTCGACTTATGTAAAGAACAACCAACTCTTCTATCCTTCAACTCAACTATCCTTCGGCTGCCAAGGCTTTTTTTTTAATTTCGTTACAGTTCATAGGATTTCCTCAACCGGTCCAAGACTTGTGTTCTTTTTTGCCAATCTTCAATTCAAATCTAGTTTTGCAAAAAATTTAGAGTTTTTTTAATATTCTTTCAAACTAGAAGCGGTGGAGCCTTTTTAGGTGGGAGTAGGGGCACAATTTTTACATAATAATATTATACTATGTACAAATTTTATATAAATAAGAAATAAGCAATGAATAGTAAATGATAAATAATAGTAAATAATCAATACAAGTATGAAATTCATATTGCCAAACATTTCACAAAGATTTCAAAGATTTGACAAAGATTTCAAAAATTTCGTAAAGATTTCAGATAGATTTCAAAAATTGCAAAAAAAGATTTGAATAATTTCCCAAAGATTTCGCAAAAGTTTTGAAAGTTTAGCAAAGATGTACGATAGATTAAAAATATTTCACAAAGATTTCAATGATTTTCCAAAGATTCCACAAAGAGTTCGGATAGATTTGAATGATTTCACACAGACTTCAATTATTTCACAAAGATTTCCAATAGAGTTCAAAGTTTGCACGAAGATTTTAATAATTTCCCAAAGATTTCAAATATTTCCGAAAGATTTCGGATAGATGTATAAGATTTCAAAAGGACTTCAATAATTTCTAAAAGATTTCACAGATTTCTCAAATATTACTCAATATTTCAAAAATATTTTAAATATTTCGCCAAGATTTCCAAAAATTTCAGAAAATTTTGCAAAGATTTCAATGATTTCCCAAAGATCAAAAAAATGTCACAAATATTTCCCAAAGATTTCGGATAGATTCAAAAGATTTCACAAACGCTTTAATCATTTCACGAAGATTTCCGATAGATTTCAAAGAAAGCACAAAGATTTCAATGATTTTCCAAAGATTTCACAAAGACTTCAATGATTTCCCAATGATTTCACAAAGATTTCAATAATTTCACAAACATCTAATATTTTAAAATATTTCAAATATTTCGCATAGATTTCTAAAGATTTCAGAAAGATTTCACGAAGATTGCAAAGAATTCCCCAAGATTTTACAAAGATTTCAAATATTTCTTAAAGATTGCAGATAGATTTCAAAGAGTGCACAAAGACTTCAATGATTTCCCAAAGATTTTATAAAGATTTCAATTATACCATTAAGCCATTTCCCTTTCGGGGTAGGCGTGACTTGCTCGGTTGGAAAATAGTAGTGTGTAGGTGGGTATATAGGTATAAGGTAGATAGGTATATAGGTGTTAGGTATAGATATTTTAGATTGATCTGGAATTCTCGTGTTATTTATTCAAATTACACGTTCATTCCGCAACACTGCTCCGACCCAGGTTGCTGATCAGTCTCTCTAGCGATCACCCCAGGTGAAGAGCCTCACAAAATTGTTATGTGTGGTTCCCCATTTGCGCCCATTTAGTGTCCAAAGTCTTTGTTTCAGGCATCATTTACTCTATTGTCACTCTGTTTACAAACTATTTGTCGCCACACTTTTCTGTCCTGGCATACTACTCTAGCTTCCTTCACGTCCATGCATTTTTTTATGCAATCTCTCGTGTTTCTATGGCTTCTTATGTCTCTTTGGATTAGTGTCTCATTCACAGATTCTAACCATTCTTTTGGCGGTCTACCTCTGGGCATTCTGCCATTTACTTTACCTTTATACACTTGTTTCGTTAGTCGTTCATCTTTCATTCTTTCAACATGTCCGAACTATCTTAACTGATTTCTTTCCCATGTGTCAACTATTGTCTCTTTTGCACCACATTCTTTGAGGATCATCTCCTTTCGGACTTTGTCCATCAGTGTTTTCCCGCATATTGTGCGTAGAGGTTTCATGCCAATCGCGTTAATTTTACTCCTGTCCTTCTCTTGACAGGTCCATGTCTCGCTACCGTATAGTACAGTCGGTACGAATATAGAATTATGTGTGTCCGTTTTAGCTTTCATTTGATATGTTTTTATTTCTGAGGATGGACCCTGCTCTACCGATAACCTGCTGACCCTTATTTATGCGCCTATCTAACTCCCCATCTATTTTCCCGTCGCTAGTGAATAGGCTACCCAGATATACGTACTTGTCAACTTGTTCTAATCTCTCATCATTTAGGACAATGTTGCACATTGTTTTCTCAGTTTTTCCTTCAAACACCATGATTTTTGTTTTATTTACGTTAATTTTAAGGCACATGTTCTTCATGCTTGTATTACGTTTATTCAACATTCTTTGCAAGTCCTCGATTGATTCTGCCATAATAATCTTGTCATCTACGAAAGCTAACCCACGTACCTTCACTGTTTCGAGATCTACACCTTCTTCGTCGAAGAGGGCCATTCTTAGACACTTATCCATAAATATGATAAATAGCCATGAGGACATAACGCATCCTTGTTTCACGCCTTGCATAATATCGAACCAGTCATTCAGTTTCCCATTTACTCTTACACTCGCTTTACTACCTGTATATATTGATTTTATTGCTTGTAGGAGCTAGTGATGCATGTCGATCATTTTTGGACAAAATCAAGATTTGCTTAAAACATAGTTAGATGGAACTGAAATGTAATGGAGATTAAGAATTTGTAATGAAAAAAGTCGATCGAGACGAGACGATCATCTCAACTTAAGTGATCGTTTGTCTCGATGTAATGAGTATGGTGTTCAAGGTTTTAATTTAATCTGACGAGATTTTGGAAAAAATTTTAAATGATCGACATGCATCACTAGTAGGAGCCATCCATTGACTCCGTACTCTTTAAGGACTTCCCAAAGTTTACTTCTATTTACCTTGTCAAAAGCTTTTTCTAGGTCAACAAATGGACAGAAAACTTTCTTTCCTACTCTTAAGCTTTTTTCTGTGATCTGTCTTAAACTAAATATCTGATCTGTACATGATCTTCCTGGCATAAATCCACTTTGAACTTCCCATATCTTTTCTTCTGTAATTTTCATCACCCTACGAATGAGTATTTTTGAGTATATTTTGCTTACGGGACTTAGTAAGCTGATGCCTCTGTAATTACTGCAATTGCTTTTATCTCCCTTTCTTTTGTATATTGGTACGATAATCGCTTTTCTCCAATCGTCTGGGACTTCTCCCATCTCGATACATAAATTTATCAATTCGCACAACCTGTGAGGTATGTACTCGCCACCGTATTTAAGCATTTCAGCGCTAATACTGTCTACGCCAGCAGCCTTACCGTTTTTTAAGTTCTGAATTATATCTCTAAGCTCAGTGACACAGACTTTTTCAATTGGGTTTTCTAATGCATCATGTTCTATGTCGCAGTTCTGTTGCCCTATATCTTCACCTTCTAATAATTCTTTAAAAGAGTCTTTTAAAGCGTCTACTATCCCGTCTATATGATATAGCACTTCACCTTTGCTGTTTCTCATGCTGGCAAACTCTGTACTTTTACTTTCCTTCAACTGTTTATATAATAGTTTCATAATTCCTTCAAAGTAGTTTTGTATTTTGTTCTCTTCTTCTGCTCTGATTTTCTCTTTACTCTCTTTGACTAGTCGTTTAACTTTCCTATTTTTGTGCCTGTAATCATTTTTGAGCCTATTTCGCTAAGACCTGTCATGTTCAGCGTTTTGTTGTGCGCTTCTTTCTTTTCTTTTTGGGCTGCCTCAATTTCATCATTCCACCATGCATCACCAGATTTTCTTCCTACAACCGCCGTACCACACACTTCAATTGCAGTTTGAACAATGATATCCCGTAACAAAGTCCACGCGCCCTCTATATCTTTATTGCTTATAAGCGCTTCCCAAGTTGCCCTATCTATGCGTTCGCTTAACTTATTTTGAAACTCTATTCGCACGTCCGGTTTCTGTAAATTTTCAATCTTTATTCGCGTTTGTTCCGTTTTTTTTTGTTCTCTTTTTTCTCCATCCCCGCCCTAAGTTTATTACCCCCCCTCATGACTCTTGTATCTTTGACTAGTTCTCTTAGTCTTTCATCCGCAATCATAGCAAAAAAATCATTGCTAAATAACTGGCTGTTAATTCCGTAAAAAAAGCGGTATTTTATTTATAAATACATAAAATGATAAAAATTTGTTCAAACAATTGTTTTTTACAATAATGAATAGTTAATTAAGGTAGTTTAAACAATTATTAACATTTATTTCATGACATAAATTGTTCAAATTTAGTGCGAATCAAGTAGCGAATCGCCACCAATCCCCACGAAACCATTTTCATTCACTTATTTGTTTATAACAAATTCAATAAATTGTTTAACATTTGCATTGCTATTGGACATCTTTTTTGGATAGTTGCTTTCAGTTTTCTAGGTATTTTTGATTGAATCAAAGCTATTTTTTAAAAACCGGTATACTTCAAAAATCAAAAATTTTTTTTTTTTCATTTTTGTTATTAAATAAACAAAAATTCGAAAATTCACGTTTTTCCCCCCACTGTGCGACGGTGGTGTAATGCTCGCGCGGTGGCTGATGGTGTGATAGGCGAGCGGTGGCTGACCGTTGTTCTGTGGTCGTGCGGTCACCGTTGGCGGTGTTGTGGTCGTGCGGTTGTGTTGTGGTCGTGCGGTGACCGACAAAAGTGTTGTGATCTTGAGACATTCTAAGCTACTCGGGTTGTAACTCCCTGCGCAAAATGTTGAAGAAATCATCATAGATTCAACCATGCAATCTCAAGGATGAAAATCTGCCGTAGAGTGTCAATGACCATAATTCATTCTAAGTGTTTCCGCAACCAAACGTATAACGTGATACATTGTACTTCCTATAATTTCATGCGAATTGATTTCATAATTCTTCACGGAGGAGAGCGCCGACAAAAATGCACCGGCACTGTTATATGAAAGTAAACGCAGGAAATAGACAAGAATGTGTCAGCTGGTTCGCAAAACAAGTTGTAACAAAAAATCTTTACGAGTAAAGTTCCTAAGATGCACAGATGGTGGAGATTTCTCTCCAGAGTTTAACAAAATTCTACAACTGTAAAGTCATTTTTCTTTTTTAATGAATCTCAAGTAGGGAATAAGAAAAACAAGTTGAAAAAGTGCATCATCAGGGTGGTAGCAATGATTCATTTTCAAAATTTTCTGATTTTTCCCTGAACAATTTTTCATCCTGCCTGACCATTATTATTCAAAGAACAGAATTTTAATCTTGTAACATTTTTAAAATAGAACCTTTTATAAGCGAAATAAATCGAAAATTGAAAGTTTCAAATTTATTGCTTCATTTCAGCCAAAGGAAATAATTTTGCCTTAATAAAAGATGAATTTTTATTCCAAAATTCCATTTGGACTTTTACGACTTTTCGACCAAAGAGGAACTTTTTAAAAAATAGTTTAATTTTGATCAAAATTATTAAAGCAAGAAAAGAGTTGAAATTTTAACAAAATTCATGAATTTTTAACCAAACAGACATATTAAAAAAAACATTTTTAATTACAAAAGGTTAAACTTCAACGAAAAAATGATCATTTTCAATCAAATAATTAAAAAATTTAGAAGACAGTTGAATTTTTGACCAAATGGGTGACTTTTTAACAAACTACTTCACTTTTCAACAAAATAATTAAATTTTTAACTTGAACTGAAAACAGTTGAATTTCCAGTCACAAAAGTAAAATTTTCAAATAAAAATATAAACTCTCAACGAATTTTCAACCAAGTAGGTTAATTTTCTACAAAAAAAGACGAATATTCAGCAAAATACGTGCATTTTCAAACAAATAATTGAATTTCAAACAGAAAAATATAAATATTCTACGAAAAATTAAAAATTAAATTTTCAGTGACCAAAATTAGTTTGCAAAAAAAAAGTTGAACAAAATAGTCAAATTTGCAACCAAAGCGATGAACTTTTAACTAAAATAATGAATCTGCAACCCAAAAAGAAATTTTAAACAAAGTAGTTCAAGTTTTAACTAAATAATAACAATTTTCAACCAAAAAGACGAATTTTACTACAAAACAGTTGAATTTTCAACCCCACAATATTAATTTAATTAATTTTAATTTTTTTAGAATTTTTTTCCAAAAAGACAAATTTTCAACAAAATAGTTCAATTTTCCACCAAAGAGATGAATTTTCAACAAAAATAATGAATCTTCAACCTAAAAAAAAATTAAGTTTTAATAAAGTACTTCAACTTCTCACCCGGAAGTTTAATTTTCAAACCAACAATATGAAATTTTCAATAAATAAAGATTCTTAGTTTATAAATAAAAGAATTTTATTATAATTATTGAACTTTCAACTTTTAACCGAAAAAATAAATTCTCAACGAAAAATATAGTAGTTGATATTTGAACCAAAAAGAAAACGAATTTTCAACAAAGAGGATTAATTTTCTACAAAAACAGACGAATTTTGACAAATATATATGAATTTTTAAACAAATAGTTCAAAAACAATAAATAAAAAAGATACATTTACCTAAAAAGATTAGTCTTCAACCAAAAAGGGAGAAGTTAAATTTTCAGTAAAAAAATTTATTTTTAGCAGAAAAACGAATTTTCAACAAAAAAGTCAAATTTTGAACCAAAGAGATGAATTTTCAACTAAAATAATGAACCTTCAACCAAAATAATGAATTTTCAACAAAGGAGTTCAACTGTTAACAAAAAAGACCAATTTTCAACAAAAAAGGCGAATTTTGACAAAAAAAATTAATTTTTAAACCACGAATCTAATTTTCTACCAAAAGACAAATTTTCAACAAAAACCTTTAAATTTCCTACCAAATAGATGAATTTTCAACTAAAATAATGAATCTTCAACCGAACAAAAAATGAATTTTTAACAAAATAGTTGAATTTTTCACCCGAAAGTTGAATTTTCCAAACAAAAATACGAATTTTCGATAAATAAAGATTTTTCAGTTATTAAAGAAAAAAAGTTCATTGAAATTGTTGAACTTTTATTTTTTTAACCAAAAAAATAAATTCTCAACGGAAAATATAATAGTTGATATTTCAACAACAAAACAAACAAAAAATCTTCAAATTTGAACCAAAGAGATGAATTTTCAACTAAAATAATTAATCTTCAACCAAAAAAAATGAATTTTTAACAAAGTAGTTTAACTATGAACCAAAAAGGCAAATTTTTATCAAAAAAGGCGAATTTTCCACAAAACAGTTGACTTTTCAAACCACAAATATCAATTTTCCACCAAAAGAGAAATGTTAAACAAAAACCTTCTAATTTTCTACCAAAAAAGGAGTTTTTAAGAAACTAGTTCAACTGTTAACTAAAAAAGACCAATTTTCAACAAAAAAGGCGAATTTTGTGCAAAAAAAAATTAATTTTCAAACCACGAATTTAATTTTCTACCAAAAGACAAATTTTCAACAAAAACCTTTTGATTTTCTACCAAATAGATGAATTTTCAACTAAAATAATGAATCTTCAACCAAAAAAAAAATTAATTTTTAACAAAGTAGTTCAAGTTTTCACCTGAAAGTTGAATTTTCCAACCAAAAATACGAATTTTCGATAAATACAGATTTTTCAGTTATTAAAGAAAAAAAGTTAATTCAAATTGTTGAACTTTTAATTTTTTAACCAAAAAAATAAATTCTCAACAGAAAATATAATAGTTGATATTTCAACAACAAAACTTTCACACAAATGATTCAAAAACAATTAATTCAAAAAGAAAAATTCATCTAAAGATATCAGTTTAGAACCATAAAAGAAAAAGTTTAATTTTCAGTAAAAAATTGATTTTTAACAACAAAAAAACGAATTTTCAACAATATGTTCAAATTTGAACCAAAGAGATGAATTTTCAACTAAAATAATTAATCTTCAACCAAAAAAATTAATTTTTAACACAGTAGTTTAACTATGAACCAAAAAAGGCCAATTTTTATCAAAAAAGGCGAATTTTCCACAAAACAATTGAATTTTGAATTTTTGAAATTTGAATTTTCAACCAAAGAGATTAATTTTCAACTGAAACCATGAATCATCAACCAAAAAAGATAATTTTGAACAAAGAAATTCAACTTTCAACCCAGGAGTTGGATTTTCCACCCCAAAAAAGGAATTTAAAAAAAAAAAAAGATTTTGTAGTCAAGACAGAAAAAGGTCGCCAAAAAATTTGATTTTTCAAACAAAATAGTGGAATCCTCAACCTCAAACCATAAAAGATTAAATTTCTACCAAAGAGATAAATTTTTAAGTCGAAAAGACGAATTTAAAAAAAAAATCGTTGAATTTTCAACCAAAAAAGATTTTAGTTTAATTTTCATCACCAAAATATTTTTTTCAACAAAAACGTTAACTTTCTACCACAATAATGCAAATTTGTACGCAAAAAGAAGAATTCTCAATAAAACAGTTGAATTTCCAACCAAAAAAATGAATTTTTCAACCAAATAATAAAATTGTTAATTAAAAATATAATCGTCAGGAGGAAGCAAGGAAAGACATACATGGCTAATAATTTACTAACAAGAATATTGTATCAGAGGGTGCCCGCAAAACTTTCCAAATTTCTTAGTTTTTCCTGACGAATTTTTTATTTTCGGTTAGCATTAATATTCAAAGACTAGAATCTTAATCTTGTAATATTATTAACATTTTTTTCATAACCGATATAAAAAAATTTCAAATTTAAATTTAAAAATATTAAATTTATTATCCTTGGCAGTTATTTAAAGTGCCTCTTATTGAATTTTAAAATTAAATTAAATTAAAATGAATCTTGAACGAAAAAAAATGAATTTTTTATTTTTATTTTATTATTATATTATATTTATATTATATATATATATATATTATATTATATTTATATTTATATTATTATTTATTTTTATTTAATTTTTTTCAATTTTATTTTTCTAATTTTTTCAACTAATAAATCCCTGACTTTCGTAAGAATTTTTTCCAAAATCCCTGACATTTTCCTGATATCAATAAGTCATCATTTAAATAAGTTTAAAAGCTGCAATAATTATTATGAGAGACTATCAGTAGTACTTTTACAACATAATTGCTTTTAAACCTACAATAACTCTTTTTATCTCCTGTTTGCTACTACCCATATAGATTATTATTGGTGCCAAAAGCGATTTTCTGTTCTTTTACTCCTTCCCATATATTTCACCAATGCAGTTGAATTAAAAAAAAATGAATTTTTAAAAAATACTTCAATTTTATTTTAAACCAAAAAGATGAAATATAAAAAAAGTAACGAAAAAATATGAATTCTCAACGAAAAATTTAATAAATTGCTGATGTTAAATATGGTCAATTATACTGATCAAATTATTTTTATCAGTGAAACGAGAAAAAATCTGGCTCGGCCCGTATTTGAACCGGGAACGCCACTATAAGAGTGGAGCGTTTAACCAGTTACGCCACCAAGCAGATCGTTTCTTGTTTCTTCCATTTTAATAACCTGTGAAATTTTTTAGTGAATAATTCTCATCAGAATAATTCCCAAATCTTTAGAGAATTGATGGTGGGTTGTCGACCAGGTTATTTAAAGTAATTGTTTAAACGCTTCACTCGTGAATAGTGGCATTTTTGGTTCAAATCCGGACCGAGACAGATTTTTTCTCGTTTCTTTAATAAAAATTATTTGATCAGTACAATCGACAAAAGTTAACATCAGAAATTTACTAATTAACCTGATCGACAACCTAATATGAATTCTCTGAAAAATGTAATAGTTGATATTTCAACCAAAAAGATGGTTAAGCTTAATTTTTTTCGAAAATTCGACCATTTGGTTGAAAATTCCTCTTTGAAGTTGGTCTAAAATGTATGTTAATGTTTGTTGAATATTCAACTATTTGGTTGAAAATTGATCTTTCTTGGTTAACAATTAATTTTTTCGGGTTTAAAATTGACCAGTTTTCTAAAACATTGGATTTTTTAGCTTGAAAATTCAACTATTTGGTTATAAATTCTACTGTTTGGTAGATAATTAATTTTTGTTTTTGTTAAAAATGTACCTATTTAATTTAAAATTTATCTTTGTAGGTTTAACATTTAACTATGTGATAAAAAATTCATCTAATTTGTTGAAAATTGAAGTATTCGTTAAAAATTCATGTTTTTAATAAAAAAAAAATATGTTTTTTTTTATTCGTCTTTTTGTACAGAGATTGTGTCCTCTTGAATTAAAAATTTTAATGTCTACTAAAAAATTAATCTTTTCGGCTGGAAAATTCAACTATTTTTTTTTTTATAAATGCTACTGTTTGGTAGATAATTAATTTTTGTTGTTTTAAAAAATGTATCTATTTAATTTAAAATTCATCCTTGTAGGTTAAACATTTAACTATGTGATAAAAACATTCATCTAATTTGTTGAAAATTAATTTATTATTTGTTAAAACTTCATGTTTACGGTAAAACAAATTTTAATGTTTTTTTTTAATTCGTCTTTTTGGACAGAGAATGTGTCCTAGTGAATTAAAAATTTAAATATCTACTAAAAAAATTAATTTGTTTGGCTGGAAAATTCAACTATTTTTTTTTTTAATTCATATTATCGGTTTGAAAATTCAACCATTTGATTTAATATGCAATTATGGTTTTAAATTAAACTATTTGCTTAAAATTTTTTATTATTTCGTTGAAAATTAACTTTTTTAAAAGCGTGATCTAAAAAATTCGAATTTTTGGCTTAAAGATTCGACTATTTGGTTAAAAATGCAACTGGTTGTAGTTAAAGTGAATTCTTTTTTTGTTTGAAAATTCGATCTCTTAATTGAAAATTCGTCTTTTTGGACAGAAAATTCGTCCTTTTGAATTGAAAATTGATCATTTATGGTTGAAACTAATCTTTTTTTATGGAAAATTTAACTGCTTGGTTGAAAATTTAATTATTTTGTTAAAAATTCCTTAATTTTGTGGAAAATTTAACTGTTTTGTTGAATTTTTTTTTGGATGACCTATTAAATTAATTTTATTCAAAAGTGTTCAAAATAGCTTTCAACTATTTGCTTGAAAGTTTAACTACAATGTTAAAAATTAATTTTATTACATGAAGATTAATATCTTTGGTTACAAATTTAACAATATTGTTGAAAATTTGTTTTTGTTTGAAAATCAAATTTTTGGTTAGAAATTGATATTTTTAGGTTGAAAATTCAAATGTTTTGTTGACAATTTTTCATTTTGTGTAGAAAATTCTATTATTTTGGCAGAGAATTGAACTATTTTGTCCAAAGTTCTTTTTTTTTTGTCGAATTCAACTATTTTTTATTTTTAATTAAAATATTTTCTGTTTAATATTCGAATTTCGAAAAAAAAATTAGGGATTTTTTTTTCACCGGAAATGGAAAACTATTTTGGGGGGGGGGACTTGCCCTCTAGGGTGAAAAAAAACTTTGCAATGCATTTTTGGACCACCCTTATGTCCATAATAGGGTGGTCCAAAAATGCATGGCAAATTTTCTTTTCATGCTTTTCTTTTCATGTCTTTTTGGCTTGAAAATTAAAAAATTTGGTTTAAAATGCATAATTTTTGGTTTAAAAAATTTGGGACTGAAAATTCATTTTTTTTTTTGGTAGAAAATTTTTTTGTTGAAAATTCAGCTGTCTTCTAAAAAAACCGGCTTTTTAGCTTGAAGATTCGACTGTTTGGTTGAAACTGTGACTTTTTGAAAATTCAACTATTTGGTTAAAATGTTATATCCTTTGCTTAAAAGTTCAGCTATTTGAAAAGTTTTTCGCTGAAAATTTATCTTTCTTGCGTGAAAATTCAACTCTCTTCTGAAAAATTTGTCTTTCTGGCTTGAACAATCAACTATTTTCTTGAAATTTTTGTTATTTTTGAAAAAATTCAACTATTTTGTTGAAAAATTAATTCTTTTGTTTGAAAATTCAACTTTTTTAAAAAAATAGGGAAAAAACTACTATTATTTTGGCAGAGAATTGAACTATTTTGTTCAAAACTCGTTTTTTTATCGAATTCAACTGTTTTTTATTTTAAATTGAAATATTTTTTGATTGAATTATCAATTATTATATTTTTTGTTACAAATTATCTTGTTTGACTGAAAATTCAACTACTTGATTGCGAGTTAAACATTTTTATTAAAAATTCATCTGTTGTTGTTGAAGATTTAGAAATTTCATTTGAAAATTCAACTATTTTGTTGAAAGTTAAATTATTTTGTTCAAAATTCTACCTTTTTGCTAAAAAATCATATTTTCTGTTGAAAAAACTATTTTACTGAACATCATCAAGTCTTTTTCGGCAGAAAATTCGTCTTTTTCAATTTAAAATTTAACTATCTACTGAAAAATTTGCCTCTTTGGCTTAAAAAGTTAACTATTTAGTTACAAAATCATCTTTTTAGGTTAAACATTCAATTATTTGATTACAAATTTCACTATTTTGTTAAAAAGTCACCTTTTGTCGAAAATTTAACTATTTTGTTTAAAATTCGTCTGTTTGGATGGAAAATTCGCCCTTTGGATTTAAATATTCAACTATCTACTAAAAAATTAGTCTTTTTTTTGAAAATTAAAATATTTGGTTCAAAATGTATCAATTTTTGGTTGACATAAAATCATTTTTGTTTGAAAATTCAAATATTTTGTTGAAAATTTAATTATTTTGTTGAATATTCAACTTTTTTTAAAAAATCATCTTTTTCTTTGATATAAAGAATTCGTTCTTTTGGATTGAAAATTCATTTTTTTGTAGAAAAGTTTTTCGTTGAAAATTCAGCTGTCTTCTAAAAAAATCGTCTTTTTAACTTGAAGATTCGACGGTTTGGTTAAAACTGCGACTATTAGAAAATTCAACTATTTGGTTAAAATGTTGTATCCTTTGCTTAAAAGTTCAGCTTTTTGAAAAGTTTTTCGCTGAAAATTTATCTTTCTTGAGTGAAAATTCAACTCTCTTCTAAAAAATTTGTCTTTCTGACTTGAAAAATCAACTATTTTCTTGAAATTTTAATTATTTTTTTAAAAAATTCGACTATTTTTTTGAAAAATTAATTATTTCGTTGAACTTTTAACCGTTTTGTTGAACATTCGTGTGTTTTGATTAAAAATTAATCTTTTTGTTTGAAAATTCAACTTTTTTAAAAAATAGGACAAAAACTGCGCTGAATCAGTTCTATTCATTGAGAAAACCTTGACTGAGAATATATAGGTTTTCCTAATTAGTTAGCGTCTAACTTATCTCATAGTGGCTAATTGGTTCTTCGCGCTAGCGGCGTGGAAAATAGTTTTTTTTTGTTGATAAGACTAATATATGAACAATTCAATTATTCTAACATCCACGAAGCTTTTAAGGCGCATATTATAAAAACTAGTGAGACACACAGTTTAAAGATGAATCACGGTTTTGTCATCAATTATGAATCAAAGAATAAATAACACGTCTGGTCTTTAAGTCATAACCAATATTTTGCTCTTATCTTTAGGATGTATCCAAAGCAAATAACTAACCTATCAGAAAATTATTTCCTATTTCCTAATCTCATTTTTTTAACACAAAAGAATCTGCAAAAAAACTTGAATTTTCCGCTAAAAAAATTAATTTTCTACTAAAAGAGATTAATTTTCAACACCAACAAAAATTTTAAACAGATAGTTTCATCAGCAACAAAAATTTAAACTTTTAAGCAAAAGAGACGAATTTTCAACAAAATAGTTTACCTTTTAGCCAAATAGTTAAATTTTCAAAACCAAAAGACGAATTTTTAACGAATTAATTCAATTTTCAACTAAAATAATGAATCTTCAACAATAAGCAAATTAATTTTCAACAAAAAGATTAATTTTCAACCAAGTAGTTGAATTTTTAGTCAAAAAAGATTAATTATCAACAGAAAATATAATAATTAATATTTCAACGACAAAATTATTTTAATTTTAAATAAAAAAACAGTTGAATTTGGCCAGGGAAGATTGTTCAGTCAATAGAGAAAAACAAGTGAAACAAATTGTTCAATTTTTTAAGCCAAAAAGGCGGATTCTCTACTATCCAGTGGAATTTTTAAACCAAAAATAATAATTTCCAACTAAAAAGTTAATTTTCAATCAAATAGGTGAATTTTCATCCAAAAATATTAATTTTCCACCAAGAAAATTAACGTTCTACCAAAAAAGATGAATATTGAACAAAATTGTAGAATTTTTAAACCAAAATGACGGATTATCTACAAAAGTTGTTGCTTTTTCAACCCGAAAATCAGATTTTTCAACAAAAAAGTTCATCTACAAAATAGTTAAATTTTCCTAAAAATAGTTTAATTATTAACAAAGTTAAATTTTCAACAAAAAATATAAATTTTCAAACATAAATTTAATTTTTGACGAAGTACTTTAAGTTTCTATCAAATTGTTGAAATTTCGAAACGAAAATATTATTTTTCAAGTAAATTGATGAATGATGAAAAAAAACTAATTTTTACAAAAGTGGTTGAACTTTAAAAAAAAGTCGTTGAATTTTCAACCAGGGAAGTTTGTTCAGTCAATAAAGAAAAAAAATTAAATTTAATAAAAAATTTTTTAAAAAATCGCCAAAAAGGCGAATTCTCTACTATCCAGTTGAATTTGTAAACCAAAAATATTAATTTCCAACCAAAAAGTTAATTTTCAAATAAATAGGTGAATTTTCATCCGAAAAGATTAATTTCCCACCAAGAAAATTAACGTTCTACCAAAAAAGATGAATATTTAAAAAAATTGTAGAATTTTTAAACCAAAATGACGGATTATCTACAAAAATTGTTGCATTTTCAACCCGAAAATATGATTTTTCAACAAAAACTTCATCTTCTGAAAAATAGTTCAATCTTCATAAAAATAGTTTAATTATTCACAACGTTGTTAAATTTTCAACAAAAAATATAAATTTTCAACAAGAAATTTAATTTTTAATAAAACACTTGAATTTTCTATAAATTTTCAACAAGAAATTAAATTATTAATGAAGTACTTTAATTTTCTATCAAATTGTTGAAATTTCGACCCAAAAATATGACTTTTCAAGTAAATTGATGAATGATTAGGAAAAACTAATTTTTACAAAAGTGGTTGAATTTTCAGACAAAAAAGATTAATTATCAACCAAAAATATAATAATTGATATTTCAACAACAAAAATATTTTAATTTTAAATTAAAAAAAACAGTCGAATTCGACCAAAAAAGATGAATTCACAACAAAAGAGTTGGATTTTCAACCAGGGAAGTTTGTTCAGTCAATAGAGAAAAAAAATTAAACCAAATTGTTCAATTTTCAAGCCAAAAAGGCGAATTCTCTACTATCCAGTTGAATTTTCAATCCAAAAATATTAATTTCCAACCCAGAAGTTAATTTTTAACCAAATAGGTGAATTTTGATCCAAAAAGATTAATTTTCCACGAAGAAAATTAACGTTATACCAAAAAAGACGAATATTTAACAAAATTGTAGAATTTTTAAACCAAAATGACGGATTATCTACAAAAATTGTTGCTTTTTCAACCCGAAAATATGATTTTTCAGCAAAAAAGTTCATCTTCTAAAAAATAATTAAATTTTCATTAAAAAAGTTCAATTATTAAGAACGTTGTTAAATTTTCAACAGAAAATATGAATTTTCAACAGAAAATATAAATTTTCAACAAGGAATTTAATTTTTAGTGAAGTACTTTAATTTTCTATCAAATTGTTGAAATTTCAACCCGAAAATATGATTTTTCAAGTAAATTGATGAATGATGAAAAAAAAACGAATTTTTACAAAAGTGGTTGAAGTTTAAAAAAAAGTCGTTGATTTTTCAAACCAAAAAGATTAATTTTGAACAAAACATGTAATAGTTGATATTTCAACCAAAAAATACGAATTTTCAAAAAAATAGGTAAATCATTAATCAAAGTGAACAAAATAGTTAGATGCTCAAGCAAAGAAATAAATTTCTAAGTAAGATTATAAATTTGCAGAAACAAAATGAATTTTCAACAAAAATGTTTAATTTTCAAACAAAAAATATGAAATTTCACAAAAATTATTTAATTTTCTACAAAATAGTTGCATTTTTAACCATTTAGTTAAATTTTTGACCTGAAAAGGTGAATTTCCAAGAAAATAGGTGAACTTTCTATTCAAAAAGACGAATTTAAAAAAAAACAGTTAATTTTTTAACAAAATAATTCAATTTTTGAAAAATGGTTAGATTTTTAGCAAAATAATATAACTTCAATCAAAAATAGTAACATTTTGAACTGAACAGTTGAATTTTTGAACGGAAAAGATGAATTTTTCAGTAAACAGTTGAACTTTTAATTAAAAAGGACGAATTTTCTTTTCCAAAAGACGAATTTTCAGTAAAACAGTTAAATTTCCAACCAAAAAGATGATTTTTCAAAAAATTAATAAAATTTTCAACTAAAAAAACGAATCTTGAACAACAAACAAATGAATTTTGAAAAAAAAAGATTAATTTTCAACCAAGTAGTTGAATTTTCAGTCGAAAAAGATTAATTATCAACAAAAAATATAACAATTGATATTTCCAGAACAAAAATATTTTCATTTTAAATAAAAGAACAGTTGAATTCGACCAAAAAATATGAATTCACAACAAAAGAGTTGGATTTTCAACCAGGGATGTTTGTTCAGTCAATAGAGAAAAAAAATTAAACTAAATTGTTCAATTTTCAAGCCAAAAAGGCGAATTCTCTACTATCCCGTTGAATTTTAAAACCAAAAATATTGATTTTCAACGAAAAAGTTAATTTTCAACGAAATAGTTAAATTTTCAATAAAAAAGATTCATTTTCTACAAAAAAAGACGAGTTTTGAACAAAATACATAAATTTTCAACTAACTCTTTTGTTGAAAATCTATTTTTTTAAGACTCATCATTTTAGTTGAAAATTCATCTCTTTTGTTGAAAATGTAACTGAATGGTTAAAACCTTTTTTTTTTGTTGAGAATTATTTTCCTAACTACCAATGTAACTATTCCATTTTTTGTTGAAAATTAATATTTTCATTAAAAACTGATATTTTCTAGTTGATTATAAAGGGTAAATTTCTCACCAAAAGTGGTATAGTGAAATTTTCAGATGAAAAAATTAATTGTTATTCAAAAGAAAAATGAATTAACAACAAAATTGTTGAATTGTAAATCGAAAAGAATAAATTATCTACAAAAAGATTGAATTTTCAGCCAAAATATGAATTTTCAACAAAAAAGATGATTTTCAACCGAATAGTTTAATTCTCTACTAAATTGTTGAATCCTCAACCAAACTAGATTAAAAACAAACAGTCGCATTTTTAATAAAAAAAGATTAATTTTCTAACAAAAAAGACGAATTTTCAACAAAATACATGATTTTTTAAATTATAAAGGATAAATTTCTCATCAAAAGTGGTATAGTGAAATTTTCAGATGAAAAAATTAATTGTTAATGAAAGCAAAATGAATTAACAACAAAATTGTTGAATTTTAAATCGAAAAGAATAAATTATCTACAAAAAGATTGAATTTTCAGCCAAAATATGAATTTTCAACAAAAAAGATTATTTTCAACCGAATAGTTCAATTATCTACTAAATTGTTGAATCCTCAACCAAACTAGATTAATTTAGAAACAAACAGTTGCATTTTTAATAAAAAAAGATTAATTTTCCATCAAAAAAGACGAATTTTGACAAAATTACATGAATTTTCAACTATAAAAGATAATTTTTTAATAAAAATATCAATTTTCAACAAAAAATTGAATAGTTACATTCGTAGTTAGGAAAATTAATTCTCAACAAAAAAAAAAGGTGTTGACCATTCAGTTACCTTTTCAACAAAAGAGATGAATTTTCAACTAGAAAATGATGAATCTTAAAAAAAATAGATTTTCAACAAAAGAGTTAGTTGAAAATTCATGTATTTTGTTGAAAATTCGTCTTTTTTTGGTAGAAAATGAATTTTTTGATTGAAAATTTAACTATTCCGTTGAAAATTAACTTTTTTGTTGAAAATTAATATTTTTAGTTCAAAAATTTAACTGGATAGTAGAGAATTTGCCTTTTTGGCTTGAAAATTGAACAATTTGGTTTAATTTTTTTTCTCTATTGACTGAACAATCTTCCTTGGTTGAAAATCCAACTCTTTTGTTGTGAATTCATCTTTTTTGGTCGAATTAAACTGTTTTTTTTTTTCAAATTTTAAATTAAAATGTTTTTGTTGTTGAAATATCAATTATTATATTTTTTGTTGATAATTAATCTTTTTTGACTGAAAATTCAACTACTCGGTTGAAAATTAATCTTTTTGTTAAAAATTCATTTGGTTGTTGTTGAAGATTCGTTATTTTAGTTGAGAATTTTACTGCGAATTCGTCTTTTTGGGAAGAAAATTCGTCCTTTTTAATTAAAAATTCAAATGTCTACTGAAAAATTCGTCTTTTCAGCTTAAAAATTCAACTATTTAGTTCAAGATATTATTTTGCTACAAATGTAACTTTTTTTTAAAATTGAATTATTTTGTTAAAAAATTAACTGTTTTGTTGAAAATTTGTCTTTTTGAATCGAAAATTCGTCTTTTTGACTTGAAAATTCAACTATTAGGTTGCAAATGTAACTTTTTGGGTGATGATTAATGTTTTATTTTAGAAGTCCAACTATTTTCTTGGAAATTCACCTTTTCAGGGGAAAAATTCAAAAACTCAAAAATTCAATTGTGCGAGGAGTAATAAATTCTGCTAAAAACACTTTTTATATATATATATATATACCATATATAATAATATACAATAATAATATATAAAATATTATATAATTATATAAAATAAATACACTTTTATAATTTAAATTTTATTATGACTTTCATGATTTATTTAATAATGCGCCAAAGAAGATGTAAACCATCCATATTCAATTTGAAGGAAATTTGAAAATAAACAATAATTAATTGTATAAACAATAACATAAAGTTTTTAGCAGAATCTATTACTTCTCGCAATCATTCAATATTATGTTTAATTCAGAAAATATGATTTAAAAAATATTGTTGGAAAAATAATTGTTAATATATTCTTTCTATACACTATACAGTCAGAAAAATAATTATATGTATTTTTTTTAATTTTTTTTAAGTTATCGAAAAAAAACTGCTTAAGCAAATTAAAATTGTTTGAACAAATAGAAATTTATTGAACATTAAAAGATATGTATCTATCAAAATTATATAATTATTCAACAAAAAGTAGCATAGGATACCAATTTGAGAAAACAGTGGACATCTCTGGATCAATTTTTAGAAATTTTGAGAATAAACAATAAGTATTTGTTTAAATAATTACATAATGTTTAAAAAAAAATTACTACTCGAAACAATGACAAAATATAACATTTCAATCAAATTGTCCATTAGTAATTATTCGTATGAAAAAGAGGACGGAAATTGCTAAAAAGTACCATCTGTGCACGTGCACAGTTGTCCAAGTGACAACTGTGCACGTCGAAATTTAGACGTGCACAGATGGGCTCCTGTGGACTTGGACGTGCATAGATGTCACTTTCCTAACTGTGCACGTGCACAGATGTGACTTTCCCAACTGTGCACGTTTATGTCCTTACGTAATGGTTTATACGAGGGTGATCCTTTATATCTACGTATAATAAATTTTTAACAGTTAAAATTCCAAATTATTATAAATATAAGAAAATCTTTCTTTAAATTCATTTTGCTTCCTCATAGAGAAAGCTTTGTAATAGTTACATTTTCGAAAAAACTTTAATTCATTTAATTTAACTTTCGCCAGTTGATAAATGTCTAATACAATGTTCTGAATCTATATTAGATATTTAGATTTTTGGTGTGTGTGTGTGTTGATGCTACACTTTTTTGTGAACATGTTTCTCTATCCTCACCTCCCCCCCCCCCACACAGTAACAGAAGTATTGGTGGGACTGACGTTACAGATAGACTATCCACCGTACGACGAATAATCACTTAACTTGGACATGATTTCGGCTCGCAAAACAAATTTCGCGCATAAAGGTGATAGTTGGGTGTACAATCTAAACATGAATAATACAAACAATAAAGTAGCCTCGGAATGGACTGAAACTTGGATCGACAAAATGCATACACACGGTAAACGTAAAGGTCGAATTTCAGGCGATGAATGGAGACTGGGTGTCTGGAATGCTAGAGGAGTGAATGACCTTAAAATAAGAGAACTACGAGAAACTATGCATGCAAGGAAACTAGATATTTTATGTGTACCTGAGACGAAGAAAAAGGGTTGCGAATGTAGAAACATAGAAAATGGGGTGTTGAAAGGCGGTTTTGAAATATGGTCAGGAGTAGGTAGTGAATCAAATCGTAGTCAAGGGGTCGGTTTAATTATGAATGAAAAAGCAAGACAGCATCTCAAAGATCATGATTTTGTATCTCCCAGATTGTTGTGGGCTAGAATGAAGGTAGGAATCAGAAGGTTATTTATCATAGCGTGCTACGCCCCAGTTGACAGTGAGCCGCGAGAAGTCAAAGACGCTTTCTGGGACACTCTAAATGACACAATAAGTACTTGCGATCAAGGTGAAAGAATAATTCTGCTAGGAGATATGAACGGATGGGTCGGCGTTCAACGTCAGGATACAGATACAGAAAGGGTACTAGGTAAATTTGGGGATCCAAGAAAAAATTATAACGGGGAAAAATTAGTTAGCTTATGCTTAGAAAAGGGCCTATTTATTACCAATACTTGGTTTCGACATAAAATGATCCACACGTACACTTGGTGTAAAGGAAATAACCGCAGTATAATTGACTTCGTTATTGCAGATGAAAGACTAAGAGAACTAGTTATAGATACAAGAGTCATGAGGGGATCCGAATGCAATACTGATCATTATCTTTTAATCTCTAAAATAAACTTAGGCCGGGGATGGAAAAGAAAGAGAACAGAAAAAACGAAACAAACTCGAATAAAGATTGAAAATTTACAGAAACCGGAAGTGCGAATAGAGTTTCAAAATAAGTTAAGCGAACGCATTGGTAGGGCAACTTGGGAAGAGCTTACGAGCAATAAAGATATAGAGGGCGCGTGGGCTTTATTACGGAATACCATTGTTAAAACTGCAATTGAAGTGTGTGGTACGGCAGTGGTAGGAAGAAAGTCTGGTGATGCATGGTGGAATGATGAAATTCAAGCAGCCCAGCGAGAAAAGAAAAAAGCGCACACGAGAACATTAAACATGACAGGTCTTAGCGATGAGGAGAGAAATAGACTCAAAAATGATTACAAAGACAAAAAGAGGAAAATGAAACGACTAGTCAAGGAGAGTAAAGAAAAAATCAGAACAGAAGAAGAGAACAAAATACAAAACGGCTTTGGAGGAATAATGAAACTACTATATAAACAGATGAAGGAAAGTAAAAGTACAGAGATTGCGAGCATGAGAAACAGCAAAGGTGAAATGCTATATGATATAGACGGGATAGTAGACGCTTTAAAAGACTCTTTTAAAGAACTATTAGGAGGTGAAGATATAGGACAACAAAACTGCGACATAGAACATAATGCATTAGAAAACCCAATTGAAAAAGTCTGTGTCACTGAGGTCCGAGACATAATTAAGAACTTGAAAAATGGTAAGGCTGCTGGCATAGACAGTATTAGTGCTGAAATGCTCAAATACGGTGGCGAGTACATACCTCACAGGTTGTGCGAATTGATAAATTTATGTATCGAGACGGGGAAAGTCCCAGACGATTGGAAAAAAGCGATTATCGTACCAATATACAAAAGAAAGGGAGATAAAAACAACTGCAGTAATTACAGAGGTATCAGCCTACTAAGTACCGTAAGTAAAATATACTCAAAAATACTTATTCGTAGGGTAATGGAAATCACAGAAGAAAAAATATGGGAAGTCCAAAGTGGATTTATGCCAGGAAGATCATGTACAGATCAGATATTTAGCCTAAGACAGATCACAGAAAAAAGCTTGAGAGTAGGAAAGAAAGTTTTCTGTGCATTTATTGACCTAGAAAAAGCATTTGACACGGTAAATAGAAGTAAACTTTGGGAAGTTCTTAAAGAATACGGAGTAAATGGAGGGCTCCTGCAAGCAATAAAAACAATATATACAGGTAGTAAAGCGAGCGTAAGGGTAAACGGGAAACTGAGTGACTGGTTCGATATTACGCAAGGCGTGAAACAAGGATGCGTTATGTCCTCGTGGCTATTTATCATATTCATGGATAAGTGTCTAAGAACTGCACTCTTCGACGAAGAAGGTGTAGATCTCCAAACAGTTAAGGTACGTGGGTTAGCTTTCGCAGATGACAAGATTGTTATGGCAGAATCAGTCGAGGACTTGCAAAGAATGTTGAATAAACTTCATACAAGCATGAAGGACATGGGACTCAAAATTAACGTAAATAAAACAAAAATCATGGTGTTTGAGGGAAAGAGTGAGAAAACAATGTGCAACATTGTCCTAAATGATGAGAGATTAGAACAAGTTGACAAGTACGTATATCTAGGTAGTCTATTCACTAGCGACGGAAAAATAGATGGGGAGTTAGATAGGCGCATAAATAAGGGTAAACAGGTTATCGGTAGAGCAGGGTCCATCCTAACAAATAAAAACATATCAAAAAAAGCTAAAATGGCCATACACAATTCTATATTCGTACCGACTGTACTATACGGTAGCGAGACATGGACCTGTCAAGAAAAGGACAGGAGTAAAATTAACGCGATCGGCATGAAACCTCTGCGCATAATATGCGGGAAAACACTAATGGACAAAGTCCGAAACGAGACAATCCTCAAAGAATGTGGTGCAAAAGAGACAATAGTTGACACATGGGAAAGAAATCAGTTAAGATGGTTCGGACATCTTGAAAGAATGAAAGATGAGCGACTGACCAAACAAGTGTACAAAGGTAAAGTAAATGGCAGAATGCCCAGAGGTAGACCGCCGAAAGAATGGTTAGAATCTGTAAATGAGACATTAATCCGTAGAGACATAAGAAGCCATAGGAACACAAGAGCTTGCATGAAAAAATGCATGGACGTGAAGGAAGCTAGAGTAGTATGCCAGGACAGAAAAGTGTGGCGACAAATAGTTTGTAAACAGAGTGACAGTAGAATGAATGACGCCTGAAACAAAGACCTTGGATACTAATGGGCCCAAGTGGGGAACCATACATAACAATTTTGTGAGGCTCTTCACTTGGGGTGATCGCTAGAGAGATTGATCAGCAGCCTGGGTCGGAGCAGTGTTGCGGAGTAAACGTGTCATTTAAATAAATAACACGAGAATTCCAGATCAATCTAAAATATATATACCTAACACTTATATGCCTATCCACCTCATACCTATATTCCTACCTACCTTATACCTATATACCCACATGCACACTACTATTCTCCAACCGAGAAAGTCACGCCTACCCCGAAAGGGAAATGGCTTAATGGTATAATAATAACTTGAGAATAGTTGCAGATAAATTGATTAAATTCGTACGGATTATTTTTACCAATAATAACTTAAATCAAACACAAGGATTTCAAAAAATGTTAATTGCATTTTTTAGCACGTTTTTACTACTAGAAAAATTGTTTTTTATAGTTCAAACTTTTTTTCATTATCATAATTCACAGTTAATGCATACAAACAGAATATTCCTTGACTCGGAACAAATCCATTGTTCTATAATATTAATATATTTTATTGAAGATTGAGAAAATTTTAATCAGTTATAATATTGGAAAAATTGAGATATTCAATTTTATTGAAATAATTAATTCTTCTTCTTCAAGGAAGCAAATTATCTATTTGCTATTTCATCATGACGAGGAAGCAGAGTGCTCATGATATGAGCCCCAACAAATATAAACTCCGGTAAAACGCCCAGAATCGAATTCACATCTAGTTTTAATACTTTCATCTTAATAAGCCCTACACTGTCAAAAATGTTTGGAATTCTCCAACACTTCTACAATACAAGAGTAAGGTAAAATTGCAAACACGGTATTGGAATGACGAAATTGCAATACATGTATTGTAAGTGCTGTAAATCGTGAAGTCACCGTCGAGCATTCCAATACATGTATTGTAGCGTTTAAAAGTCGAAAATTGTGCACAAGGGATTCACGGAGTTAATGGAATTCAGGGAATTCAAGGAATTCGCGGAATTCATGAACCTTAAGAAATTCACGAAATTTATGGAATTGACGGAATTCATGGATTTCACGGAATTCACGGGATTCACGGAATTCGCGGAATTAATGAAATTCACGGAATTCAAGCAATTCGCGGAATTAATGGAATTCACGGAATTCAAGCAATTCGCGGAATTCATGAAATTTAAGGAATTCAAGAAATTTATGGAATTCACGAAATTCATGGAATTCACGGAACTCGTGGAATTCACGGAATTCATGGAATTAACGGAATTCATGGAGTTCATGGAATTCACAGAATTGAGAGAATCCAAAGAATTTAGAGAATTGAATGAATTTAGAGAATGCCAGGCATTCCATGAAATTTATGAAAACAAAGAATTCAAAATCCTTAGAATTT
Source organism: Andricus curvator (assembly GCA_932195095.1). NCBI lineage: Eukaryota > Metazoa > Arthropoda > Insecta > Hymenoptera > Cynipidae > Andricus > Andricus curvator. The sequence goes on from CAKNYM010051972.1 coordinate 50,794, forward strand.
ACAGAATGGTTTTCATTCCTGGAATTCTCATAATTCCTTGAATTCTTTGAATTCGTTGAATTCCTTGAATTCGTTGAATACCTTGAATTCGTTGAATTCCCTGAATTCTCTAAATTCCTTGAATTCTCTGAATTCCTTGAATTTGCTGAATGCCTCGCATTCTCTGATTCACTTCAATTCTCATGGGATTTTCAAAATTTGGCACATGTCCAAACTCTTTCTCCAATTTGTTCTTCAGAATTATAAATTTTCTGGCTATAGTCTAAGAAAGGTTATTATCTAACAATCGAACTTTAGGCTGCAAAATATTATTTAACTAGCAAATATCGATTCAAACCAATTTCAATAGGTTTCTGAAACTTAACTTTGGAGTGATGGGTACGGTTTTGATATTTGAAACCAATTATGAATTTTGATTCGAAAAAGCACTTAGAACTAGGCCAATTTATGTGAAATGATGAATAGAGAGAATTAGTAAGGTTTTATTTGTTTTTATGCAAGTTAAACTCTGGAATCCGTCGAACTTTAAACATTTTTGACCCATGCTTGAGCAAGGGAACTTTTTTTCACGCGGGACATAATACCTCATTTCTGCACTTATGGAGTTTTTTTCCGAGACCCTATACAAATTTCTTATGGAGGTTGAATTTAAAAAGTATTCTGCAAATAATTTTCAAGAAAATCATGCCAGATGCAGTAAGATAATCTAATATTAACGATTCTATCACAAATTTCCAAAAAGGCCTTTTTTCAGAGGAAATACACGTGAAAATTTATGGGCTTTGAAAAACCCCTGGAAATCAATAGATTTTAAAATTAAAAAAAAATACGAGCTTGCTTTTTTTGGCATTCGAACAAATCTGGAGGGTGAGACGAAGAAAATTTGAAGAAAAAAAATCTGTACCACACAAACAAATGAAACTTCATATTTCACTAACCAATCACTAAGATAAATGTGTAACCGGTCATTACACATCATCACATAAACATCAGTAAAACTTTGATAAAAGTTATTGAAATTTTTTTTTCAACTTCACTTTTTGTTACATCATAAGAAAATACATCAAATAAATAAACGATTTTGTGAAATCAAAGGCAGATAAGTAACTTGAAAAAAATAAATACCTACCGAGTAGGCACGGTAGTTAGTAGTTAGACCCAGTGGGAGACTCAAAGAAGCTTAATAAGATAAAAGTATCAAATAGTACATTTCGTGACTAATGCGGACTGACGGCCTTTTTGTAGATATAAAAGACCACCTGCGTATCAACCCTTACGTACGGACATAAACGTGCACAGTTGGCAAGTGACATCTATGCACGTGCACAGTTGGACAAGGGACATATGTGCATGTGCACAGTTGGGCACGTGCAAAGTTGCTACGTGCAAAGTTGACCCCATCCCCAATCTTTGCAGTTAACAGTGTTTTTCCAAATCACGGCAGAATGGAAATTAGGGTGGTCCAAAAAATTTTTTTTCGAATTTTTATGGGGACACCCCCCAAATTTGTTCGAATCCACCCAAAAATGAATCCATTTTTTTTGTTTTGAAAAAAAATGATATTTAGGGGTGGCGCAAGCCCCATTGAAGTTTAACATGTATTTCCCATAAGAAAAAAAGACGTTTTTGTAAATCTTATTCAGAATCCTCAATATTATCTTAATCGAGTTGAAACTCAACATTTCTCTTTACAATTAGCCATAGAATACGAATAAAATATCACTTTTCAAATATCACCCCCTAAGTCTGTTTTATAGGATCCCAAAGAAACCCCATAAGTGAAACAAAGGGTTTTGCGAGTTTTTGGCGCTAATTATGATTTTTTTGCGGTTTTTTTAATGCGAATTGTTTCTAATACATAAAATATGACTTTATACTGAAAATTAGATATTTTAATGAATTGTTTAAATAATTTATTATTGTTTTTAGCAATTTTCTCATAGAATGTAGTTAGAAAGACGCGGTTTTTTGACAAATTTTCCATTTGTTGTCCAATTTTCAATTAGAGGGAAGTGATAGTTCATCAATGTTAACAATAGTGACTGTTTAAACAATTTATTATAATTATTAATAATATTATATTTGAATAATGCTAGAAAGATGCGGATGTTTTGAAATTTCTGGTTTTTGTTCACTTTTCATTCGGAGTGAAGTAATAATGAATTCAAGTTAACAAAATAATTGTTTAAACAATTTATTATAATTATTAATAATATTTTAATTGAATAATGCTAGAAAGATGCGGTTTTTTTTAAATTTCTGGCTTTTTGTTTAATTTTCATTAGGAGTGAAGTAATAATGAATTCAAGTTAACAAAATAATTGTTTAAACAATTTATTATTATTGTTGATAATATTCTCTTTGCTTAATCGGTAGAATGTTGCGGTTTTTTTCTGAAATTTTCAACTGTTTGTTTATTTTTTATTAGGCGTGACTTGATAATTAATTAGATTTAGCAACAATAATTGTTTAAACAAATTATTATTGTTTATGACTATCTTCATCTATATAGTTGCGGTTTTTGGCAATTTTTACCTTTCTGTCCTTTTTTTTCACTTAGTGAGGTAATAATTAATTAAAGTTAACAGAAAAGTTGTTTAAACAATTTAATATTGTTTATAACTATATTTTCTCAGATAAGTGCTAGAAAGTGGCGGTTTTTTCTCAAACCTTTCACTTTGCATCGCCTTTTTATTTATGAACAAGTAATAAGTCTCCCACAACAAAAATGATTTTTCGAAAGGTATTGTTGTTTCAAGTGGATTATTATTTTTGCTCTTTTCCAAATGCTTACAAAAATTAATTTAAAGAAAAAAAACTATTTTACACAAGAGGCAAAAACAAAGAATAGAATACTTAGGAATAGGTGGAAGGACTAGGTCTTTAAATGACTTGTAAAAGTTTTTTTTTTTTTGATTACAACAAGAAGTTTATTGCAAAGCGTAAAAGAAAAACTTGGAATTGCAAATCTCTAATGTTTATATATTAATTTTTAGTAATTAAGCAGGCGAAACAAAGTGAAAGATTTTAGCAAAAACCGCCACTTTCTAGCACTTATCTGAGAAAATATAGTTATAAACAATATTAAATTGTTTAAACAACTTTTCTGTTAACTTTAATTAATTATTACCTGACTAAGTGAAAAAAGGACAAAAAGGTAAAAATTTCCGTAAAACTGCAACTATCAGGCGCAATCGATATAGATGAAGATAGTCATAAACAATAATAATTTGTTTAAACAATTATTTTTGCTAAATCTAATTAATTATCAAGTCACGCCTAATAAAAAATAAACAAACAGTTAAAAATTTCCATAAAAACCGCAACATGCTACCGATTAAGCAAAGAGAATATTATCAACAATGATAATAAATTGTTTAAACAATCATATTGTTAACTTGAATTCATTATTACATCACTCCGAATGAAAAGTGGACAAAAAGCCAGAAATTTAAAAAAAATACGCATGTTTCTAGCATTATTCAAATATAATATTATTAATAATTATGATAAATTATTTAAACAATCATTTTGTTAACTTGAATTTATTGTTACTTCACTACAGATGAAAATTGGACAACAAGCCAGAAATTTAAAAAAATACGCATCTTTCTAGCATTATTCAGAAATAATATTATTAATAATTATGATAAATTGTTTAAACAATCACTATTGTTAACATTGATGAACTATCACTTCCCTCTAATTGAAAATTGGACAACAAATGGAAAATTTGTGAAAAAACCGCGTCTTTCTAACTCCATTCTATGAGAAAATTGCTAAAAACAATAATAAATTGTTTAAACAATTCAGTAAAATATATAATTTTCAGTATAAAGTAATATTTTAAGTATTAGAAACAATTCGCATTAAAAAAACTGCAAAAAAATCATAATTAGCGCCAAAAACTCGCAAAACCCATTTTTTCACTTATGGGGTTTCTTTGGGACCCTATAAAACAGACTTATGGTGTTGTTTTTTGAAAAATGATATTTTATTCGTATTTTATGGCTAATTGCGAAGAGAAATGTTGAGTTTCAACTCGATTGAGATAATATTGAGGATTCTGAATAAGATTTACAAAAACGTCTTATTTTCTTATGAGAAATACATGTTAAACTTCATGGGGCTTGAGTCACCCCTAAATATAATTTTTTTTAAACAAAAAAAATGGATTTATTTTTGGGTGGATTTGAACAAATTTGGGGGGTGTCCCGATGAAAATTACAAAAAAAAATTTTTCCAATGCATTTTTGGACCACCCTAATGGACATCCCCTTACGGACGGACCCTTACGTAAAAGTTTATTAGAACACGAAAAATGCTTAATTTAAAATTAGGATAGAAACTTATAATGAATGCAGTGTACATGCAACAGGGAAGATAATAACTGAAGAAAGTTCTTCCTGTATAATTAATGAATTAATAATTAGGTTCGCATACCCTGTGAGCACAACGTACGAAGACCCTGTCCAGAGGAGATTTGGAATCCTGAGCCTTGGTAGTCTTCTCTTTGCACCATGCTTGTCCCATTTTATTTTTCTCTCCTCTCCTCTCCTGTCTTATTCAGCAGTTTCCTGCTCTCTTCAAATCGATTTTATTTTCTCAGAAGCGTTTTATTCCAAATTCTTGATTCTGGAATAATGCAGGCCATTTTCGATTGAAGGCTTCTTTCTCACGACCTAGTACAAACCGTTGTACCTTGTAATCGGTCAAGCGAATTACCAATCGAATATCTTCAGTCGAGAGAGAAAGAGAGAATCACGTAGTCGTTTTAGCCTCTCGATGAGTGTTCGTTCAAACGTGCTGTAAATGTCAAAATCTTCTTATAAACGATTTGTTTTGCTTCAAGTACTGCATTAGATCTGCTGATGACCAAATAACAGTACTTGCACCTCGAATTTTTTTTTTAAACTAGGAATATTCTACGCGCGCTAGAGCGCGCGAGGAACATTGAATTGCCAATTAATAATAAACAAATATAAAAAAAGATTACTATAATTCCAATTTAAAAGTTGTACGGTTTAATCACTAAAAGACGAAACCAGAGGCGGCGGAGCCCCAGGGGGCACAGGGGGCAATGACCCCCCCCCCCCCCAGAAATAGACCTGGCAGGGGGAAAGTATTGATTTGCCACCCTCTGAAATCGGATGATTAAATTCATCGGATCGTTTCAATTTTTTCAAACATCTGCCTGAAATCTTTGTGAAATAATTGAAGTCTTTGTGAAATCTTTTAAATCTATATAGGAAATCTTTGCGCAATATTTGAAATATTTGGTAATATTTGTGAAATTTTTGTGAAATAATTGAAATCTTTCCGAAATCTTTGCGAAATATTTGTGAAATCTTTTAGAAATCATTAAAAGCTTTGTGAAATCTTTTAAATATATCCGAAATTTTTGTGAAATAATTGAAATCTTTTAAATCTATCCGAAATCTTTGCGAAATATTTTAAATATTTGGTAATATTTGTGAAATTATTGTGAAATAATTGAAATCTTTTAAATCTATCCGAAATCTTTGCGAAATCTTTGGTAATATTCGTGAAATTATTGTGTAATAATTGAAATCTCTGAAATCTATATATTGTGTAATAATTGAAATCTCTTAAATCTATCTGAAATCTTTGCGAAATATTTGATATCTTTGAAATCCTTACGAAATCTTTGTGAAACCTTTCTGATATCCGTGGAAATCTTTGCGAAAGATGTGAAATATTTTTGAAATATTCTGTGAAATAATTGAAATCTCTGTGAAATCTTTTTAATCTGTCCGAAATTTTTGCGAAATAATTGAAATCTTTAAATCTTTCCGAAATCTTTGCCAAATATTTGAAATCTTTGTGAAATCTTTTGAATCTGTCCGAAATTTTTGTGAAATAATTGAAATCTTTTAAATCTATTCGTTAAATCATTTAAATGTATCCGAAATCTTTGCGAAAAATTTGGTAATATTTGGTAATATTTGTGAAATTTTTGTGAAATAATTGAAATCTTTAAGAAATCTTTGAAATCATTGCAATCTTTGTGAAACCTTTCGGATATCTTTGGAAATATTTGCGAAATATGTTAAATATTTTTGAAATATTTGGTGAAATAATTGAAATCTTTTAAATCTGTCATACATTTTTGCGAAATAATTGAAATCTTTGCGAAATATTTGCAAAATCTTTTAGAAATCATTAATAGCTTTGTGAAATCTTTTAAATCTATCCGAAAATTTTGTGAAATAATTGAAATCTTTTAAATCTATACGAAATCTTCGCGAAATATTTGGTAATATTTGTGAAATTATTGTGAAATAATTGAAATCTTGAGGAAATCATTGAAATCTTTGTGAAACCTTTCTGATATCTTTGGAAATCTTTGCAAAATATCTTAAATATTTGGTAAAACTAATGAAATTATAGAAATCATTGAAGTCTTTGTGAAATTTTTTTAATCTATCTGAAATTTTTTTTAAATAATAATTGAAATCTTTTGAATCTGTCCGAAATTGTTGCGAAATAATTGAAATCTTTTAAATCTTTCCGAAATCTTTGTGAAATATTTTCAATTTTTGTGAAATCTTTTAAATCTATCCGAAATTTTTGTGAAATAATTGAAATCTTCAAAATCTATGCGAAATCTTTGCGAAATATTTAGTAATATTTGTGAAATTTTTGTGAAATGATTGAAATCTTTGAAATCCTTAGGAAGTCATTGAAATCTTTGTGAAACCTTTCTGATATCTTTGGAAATATTTGCGAAGTATGTGAAATATTTTTTAAATATTTGGTGAAATAATTGAAATCTTTCTGAACCTTTTTAATCTGTCCGAAATTTTTTCGAAATAATTGAGATCTTTAAATCTTTCCGAAATCTTTGCGAAATATTTGAAATCCTTGTGAAATCTTTTAAATCTATCTGAAATTTTTGTAAAATAATTGAAATCTTTGTGAAATCTTCTAAATCTGTCCGAAATTTTTGCGAAATAATTGAATTCTTTAAATCTTTCCGAAATCTTTGCGAAATATTTTAGAAATCATTGAAATCTTTGTGAAATCTTTTAAATCTAACCGAAATTTTTGTAAAATAATTGAAATCTTTTAAATCTATCCGGAATCTTTACGAAATCTTTGGTAATATTTGTGAAATTTTTGTGAGATAATTTAAATCTTTAAGAAATCTTTGAAATCTTTGAAATGCTTAGGAAATAATTGAAATCTTTGTATAACCTTTCTGATATCTTTGGAAATCTTTGCGAAATATGTGAAATATTTTTGAAATATTTGGTAATATTTGTGAAATTATTGAAATCATTGAAGTGTTTGTGAAATCTTTTAAATCTATCTGAAATTTTTGTGAAATAATTGAAATCTTTATGAAACCTCTTAAATCTGTCCGAAATTTTTGCGAAATAATTGAATTCTTCAAATCTTTCCGAAATCTTTGCGAAATCTTTGAAATCTTTCTGAAATATTTTAGAAATCGTTGGAATCTTTGTGAAATCTTTTAAATCTATCCGAAATTTTTGTGAAATAATTGAAATTTTTTAAATCTATCCGAAATCTTTGAAATATTTGGTAATATTTGTGAAATTTTTGTAAAATAATTGAAATCTTTGAAATCTTTGAAATCCTTAGGAAATTATTTGAATCTTTGTGAAACCTTTCTGATATATTTGGAAATCTTTGCGAAATATGTGAAATATTTTTGAAATATTTGGTAATACTTGTGAAATTAATGGAAATAATTGAAGTCTTTGTAAAATCTTTTAAGTCTATCTGAAATTTGTGTGAAATAATTGAAATCTTTGTCAAATCTTTTAAATCTGTCCGAAATTTTTGCGAAATAATTGAATTCCTTTATATCTTTACGCAACCTTTGCGAAATATTTGAAATCTTTCTGAAATATTTTAGAAATCATTGAAATCTTTGTGAAATCTTTCAAATCTATCCGAAATTTTTGAGAAATAATTGAAATCTTTTTAATCTTTCCGAAACCTTTGCGAAATCTTTCAAATCTATCCGAAATTTTTGTGAAATAATTGGAATCTATGTGAAATCTTGCGAATCTATCCGAAATATTTGAAATTGTTATGAAATCTTTCAGAAATCAGAATTTCGGATAGATTTAAAAGATTTCTGAAAGATTTCAATTATTTTACAAAAATTTCAGATGGATTTCAAAGAGTTTGTGCACTCTTTGAAATCCATCTGAAATTTTTGTGAAATAATTGAAATCTTTCAGAAATCTTTTAAATCTATCCGAAATCGTTGAAATATTTGTGAAATTTTTGTGAAATAATCGAAATCTTTATGAATTATTTTAAATCTATCTGAAATCTTTGCGAAATATTTGAAATTCTTGAAATATTTATTAGGAAATCATTGAAATCTTTGTGAAACTTTTTTGATATTTTTGGAAATCTTTACGAAACATGAGAAATATTTTTGAAAAATTTGGTAATATTTGTGAAATTATTGAAATCATTGAAGTCTTTGTGAAATCTTTTAAATCTATCTGAAATTTTTGTGAAATAATTGAAATCTTTTAAATCTGTCCTAAATTTTTGCGAAATAATTGAAATATTTCGGAAATATTTGAAATCTTTGTGAAATCTTTTAGAAATCATTGAAATCTTTGAAATTGTTGTGAAATTTTTTAGAAATTATTGAAACCTTTGTGCACTCTTTGAAATCCATCTAAAATTTTTGTAAAATAATTGAAATCTTTTAAATCTATCCAAAATCTTTGCGAAATATTTGAAATCTTTGTGAGGATTTAAAATATATTAGGGTATTTTAAAAGATACCAAGGAATTTTGAATATATTTCAATATTTTTAAAGGATCCTATATGATTTTAAGGTATTTTTTAAAATTCTAAGGAATTTCCAACAGCTTTAAAAAGGTTCATTTCAAAAGATTTCAAAGGATCTGAAATATTTTAGGAAATTTTAAAAGATTTCAAGTGATTCCAAAGCATTTTTAAGAGATTAAAAAATTTGCAAGTAATTTCTATGGATTTGAATGATTTTAAGGGACTTAAACAAATTTTCATTGCGTTTCTAAGAATTTACTAGAATTTCGGAAGATATGAAACGATTTAATAGGATTTGTAAAGTTTTAAGCTATTTTAAAAAATTACAAGGAATTTTATATTTCTGAGTATTTCAATAATTTCAAGGGATTTTAAAAGCTCTCAATGCATTTTTAAAATTTTTACGCGATTTCAGGAAATATCAAATTTCTTGTAATTTTGCAGGATTTTATAATATTTCAAAGAATTTCAAAGAATTCAGGGAATTCGTAAATTTTCAAAGATTTTCAAATAATTCAAGGTATTTCCAAAGATTTCGAAGAATTTCCAGGATTTTAAGGGATTTAAACAAATTTTCATGCGTTTGTAAAGAATTTCTCAGAATTCCGGAAGATTTGAAACGATTTTACAGGAACAATAAGATTCAAAAATATTTTCAAAACGCCATGGGATTTTATAAGATTTCCGAGGATTTCAATTATTTTGAGGGATTTTAAAGGATTATATTTAATTTTCCAGGATTTTAGAAAATATCATGAGATTTCATGCAGTTTCACGGGATTTTATAATATTTTAATGGATTTCTAAGAATTTATTCACAATTTGAAATTCAGCATGAATTCTCTTAAAATTTTTTAATTCACTTGAATTCTCTTAAATTCACCTACATAATTCAATTAATTTTTTCATATTTTTAAATTGTTTTAAATTTACTTGATTTTTTTTCAATTCGCTATAAATTTGTATGAATTTCATCGAATTCTTCTCAGTTGCCTTCAATTCCTCCAATTTCAATCTAATTTTAATTAAATAAATGGAATTTTTTTTATTTTTTCCAATTCATTTAAATTCTCTTGAATTTGACTTAAATTATTTTGAAGTCTTATAAAATTATCCTAAATTCATTAAAATGCAACTGAGATCCTTATAAGTTTCATCGAATTCTTTTAAATTCAATATAATATTTTGGGTCGCTGAATCCGAAGTCAAAATTGCGAAGTTTCTAAATTCTAATCTAAATTCTGAAATTCCCGAACTTAAAAAACTATTTTTTCGTGCATTACAGACCCCAACAAAAAAAAAAAGAAAATTAGGCGTTCCTACGGACCAGACTAGTCAATTCTTACTTATTTTGAGTCGCTGAATCCGAATTCAAATTCGGAATTCTGAAGTTAGCTCTTATTTTGTTCTCAACCTAAAAATTTCTTAACTTTAAAAAACAATTTTTTCGTATTTTTTTGCGGTTGGGAAGAAAACAAGAGCTAACTACGGAATTCCGACTTCGGATTCAGCGACCCAAAATACGTAAGGATTGACTATTCTGGTCCGTATAAGAATTCCTACTTTTTTGTGAGGCTGTTTAATATACGATTTTTTTTCAAATTAGGAAATGTTGAGTTTAGGAAGAAAGCAAGACTTAACTTCGGAATTCCGTCTTCGGATTCGGATTCAGCGACCCAAAATACGTAATTATTGACTAGTCTGGTCCTGAGGATAATAAATATATAAATTCAAATAAAAAATTTTGTTTGTTCTATTTTAAAAGATTCTATATTAAAAATGTTACAAGATTCGAATTTTGGTATCTAAATAATAATGCTTAGGTAAAAATTAGGAAAAAGTCCGGGAAATTTAAAAATGAGGAAATTCATGAGGAAAAATTTTAATAAAGATTCTAGAGCTATAAAAAGCTGAGGACATAAAAAGGTGCTTCTTCTGAAGCAAACAATAATCGTGACGCAAAATGTTCTAAAATAGTGTCTGTAATTATATTCAAGGTTCAGCACAAGAGTCAAGGATTGATCATATTTATAGATGTTTATTTATGCAATTAATTGTTTTTTTATTTGATGTCTATAATTATTTTTTTATATTGCAAAATCTAACGTTAATTAAATTCAAAGGCGTATTAATTTTTACAATTGGAATAATAAAATTTTTAAGAGTTCTTTAAATCTATAATGAGTGATTTTAACAAAAGTAGTTCATTTATCTCTTATAACCGGATTGAATTGAATACCACTTTTCACGCTTGGATTCATTGACTATATATATATCTCGGAAACCACGGTAGTTAATTCACTAACATTCTACAATACTTTTTTTAGTATTTATTCCAGGCTGACAAAACCAGAATAGAATAAAATTAATTTATCTTTTGACTTTCTAATCCGGTAACAGAACCTTCATTTGATGAAGACATTTAATTTAAACTAATTTTCTAGTAGATACAAACTAGGGCATAGCGTAAAATAAAAAAAAATTTAATTCAAAATTCCTGGGGTCCTATTCTTTTTTTTCACTAAAACGGGTGGGCCACGATAGAACTCAACCCAAAAGGTCTTGCATCTCCCGTTTTTTCTGTTATCATTATTTTAGTACCTTACGATAATTTTGAGACCAAAATGAAAAAAATCGGTGAAGCCGTTGAAAAAAAATACAATTTTCTTTTTTTCAGGGGGGGGGGTTATAAAGTATCGTTTTGTGGTAATGGGAACAAAAGACAGGGAGGTACAAGACAATCGTCGTAAAGTGGAGAGTCTTGTTATAACGTCAGTCCCACCATACATAAAAATCTTTTAAAAGCCAATAAAATTCCTCAAAACCTCTTGAAATCCCTCGAAAATCTTTTGGGTTTAGTTTCATTCAAGCCAACCGTGGAAAAGCAACTGTATAAAATTTGGTCCTAACCAAAACAATTTTTTTTGAGGAAATCTTCAAAAATTACGCGGAAACCACCCACATTTTTTTTATTACTTTTAAAAATATTTGTTGTATTGAAAAAGTTGTTTGAATGAAATTTGTAGATCTCTATAAAACACATATTTTTTATGTGTTGATTTTTTGATTGAAACAAACCCTTCGATAGAACTCAACCCAAAAGGACTTGCATCTCACGCTTTTTTCTGTTATCATTATTTTAGTACCTCACGATAATTTTGAGACCAAAATGAAAAAAATCGGTGAAGCCGTTTAAAAAAAATACAATTTTCTTTTTTTCAGGGGGGGGGGGTTATTAAGTATAGTTTTTTGGTAATTGAAACAAAAAACAGGGAGGTACAAGACAATCGTCGTAAAGTGGAGAGTCTTGTTATAACGTCAGTCCCACCATACATAAAAATCTTTTAAAAGCCAATAACATTCCTCAAAATCTCTTGCAACCCCTCAAAACCCTTTTGGGTTTAGTTTCATTCAAGCCCACCGTGAAAAAGCAACTGTATAAAATTTTTTCCTAACCAAACCAAATTTTTTTTAGGAAATCTTCCAAAATTACGCGGAAAACCCAAAAAAAAATTTATTCATTCAAAAAATATTTGTTGTATTGAAAAAATTGTTTAAATGAAAGTTGTAGGTCTTGATAAAGTACATATTTTTTATGTGTTGATTTTTTCATTGAAACAAACCCTTCGATAGAACTCAACCCAAAAGGACTTGCGATAATTTTGAGACCAAAATGAAAAAAATCGATGAAGCCGTTTTTGAAAAAACTCAATTTTCTTTTTTTTTGGGGGGGGAGGCGAGGTTATTAAAATCACTTCTCAAGAAAAATTGAAAGAGTGGCAACAGATACCTGAAAATTTATGATATTTTTCAAAATCAGTGGGTATTTTTAATCTTACTCACTAATGGACTCCATAAAAAATATAAATCACCATTTTCGACACTTAAAACCCCTAAATTAGTAGTTTGTCTTTGTTATCAAAAATTGCACAAAAATTAAATTGCAAAAAAATGAAATATAATTATTTTTTACTACGTGGAAATTTTTTACAAATGAGTAAGAAAAACTAGAAACATTTTCACAGAAAAATTCAAATAAATACAATAAATAACAAAAATTACAGTAAATTAGAACTTCTGTCTTTAATCCTAGAAAATGGTGATTTATATTTTTCATTAATTCCACTAGTAATTGAAATTAAAAATACCCACTGACCAAAAAAATATCAAATCAAAATTTTGTCATTATTCGCAATTTTTCTCTTGCTTCAAAAAGGGCTGTTTCGATAAAAAAACAAGATTTGTCTTAAAAATTCCACAATTTGATTGACAATTGTTCTTTCATGACTAAAAATTTTTTTTTTGACAAAAATTCAACTATTTTGTTAAGCATTCATCTTTTTGGTTTAAAAATTCAATAATCTGGTACAAAATTGTATTATTTGGTTAAACAACTGTGTTTTTGTTGAAAATTCATATTTTTGGTTGAAAATTCAACTATCTTTATAGTTAAAAATTAATCTTTTTTTAATAAAAATGTAACTGTTTGGTTGAAAATTAATCTGTTTTAGTTGAGGATTCATCAATTTTGTTGAAAATTCGTTTTTGTTGAAATATCTTGTTTCGTTGAAAATTCCATTCCTTGGTTGAAAGTTGAACTACTTTCTTGAAAATCCGTTTCTTTTTGTCGTTGAAAATTAATTTTTTTAACTGAAAATTTAACTACTTTGTTAAAAATTCAACTGATTAGTTGAAAATTAATTTTTTTGTTAAAAATTAATATTCTCTGTTTGAAAATTCATCTGTTTAGTAAAAATTTCGTCTTTTTTATCGAAAATTCAACACTTTGATAGAAAATTCGACTATTTGGTACAAAATTAAACTGGGTTTTAAAAAAATATTAATTTTCAGTCAGAGAAAAAAAGAATTTTCAACAAAATAACTCATTTTTCAACCAAAGAGATGAATTTTCAATTAAAATGATGATACTTTAACTGAAAAAAATTTTTTAACAAAAGAGTTCAACTTTCAACCAAGTAGTTAAAGTAATTAAAGTTTCAAAAAATGGAACAGTTAAATTTTTAGGTAAAAAAATTGATTTTCATACAACAACAAAATTTCAAACAAAGTGATGATTTTTCAACTAAAATGATGAATCTTCAAGTGGAATAGATGAATTTTAAACCAAAACGATGAATTTTCAACAACAAAAATAAATTTTTAACAAAAGAGTTTAACTTTCAACCAAATAGTCTTATTTTCAAACGAAAACATGAATTTTTAACTAAAATGATGAATATTTAACTGGAATAGTTGAATTTTCAACCAAGAAGATTAATTTCTACCAAAAATTGAATAGTTAGATTATCGGTTAAAAAATTAAAGTTCAACCAAAGAGATTAATTTTCACCTAAAATTATGAAACATTTAATTCGAATAGTAACATTTTCAGTTAAAAAAATAACTTTCAATAAAAAAAAATTAATGTCCAAAAAATGAATTATATTTTCCAACGAAGTGATGAATTTTTAAGTAAAATTATGAATTTTGAACTGGACTAGTTGAATTTTGAACCAAACAGATGTATTTTTAACTCAAATATGGAATCTTTAACTACAATAAATGAATTTTGAACCAAAAAGATTAATTTTCCACGAATAAGATTAATCTCTACCAAAAAAGACGAGTTTTCAGTCAACAGTGAGAAAAAATTTGCAAAAAAAATGTTGAATTTTCAAGCAAAAAGATCAATTTTCAACCAAGAAGATTAATTTTCTACTAAAAAGATCGAATTTTAAACAAAACACATAAATTTTCAAAAAGAACGAATTTACAAAAAATTAGTTAAATTCGGATTCAGCGACCCAAAATACGTAAGGATTGACTATTCGGGTCCGTATAAGAATTCTTACTTTTTTGTAAGCTTTTTTTCACAAATGAACAATCATTGTTATTCAATTTTACTTTGCAATTCAAAAAGGAATTAAGCAGGCTCTCGAAAAATTTCCCTAAACTTAAAAAAAATGCCCTGATTTCCAGGTATATAAAAATTCCTCGACAATTCCAGGTTTTCCAGATAGGGTAAACAACCTGTATCCTCTAAAATTTCATTCATAATCATCCAGTTGTTATTCTGATGTCTTTACATGATAAATGGTTTTCTAAAATTTCAAAAAATGAGTTATTTTGCGGACCCCAACCTTTTTGTTTATTTTAGGCCTAAAATAGTTTATAGCCCCCTCCCCCCAACACACCCAAAAAAAGGGGATTTATGCTATTTTAGAGTGCCGAGGAGTTTCTCTAAACTCTAAACGATTCTACTGAAACGACCTTGTTATAACAAAAGCAGGAATACGAGTTCTAATTACAAATAAATACCACTCCCACGCTATTGTACTATTGATGTCACGGAATATTAGTTCTCAGAAGTAAACATATGAACTTAAATAAAAAAAATTACTGTAAATTTTATATCAGTTATAAATCATTATAAATCACATAAAATAGTTTTAAAATCTTTAGAAAAGTGGACGTGAATTTTCTCTCTGAAGAAGTGGTTTGACTGCATTTTTCAGTTACAACATCTTATTAAAACAATTGTTGAATAAAATCATTTTAATTCAGCTTGAATTCATCTCTAAAATCCTCTCTTATTTGTTCTAAATCAAAAATTCGATTTTTGAGGACGTTTTTTATCTCTTTTGTAAAATCATGAAAATGTGGATAAGGCCCTTGTGGCATGCTACCTCTCAGTTGTAAATAAATATAAATCACATAAACAAGTTAAAATTTTTTAGAAAAGTGCACGTAAATTTTCTCTCGGAAGGAGTGGTTTGACTGGATTTTTCAGTTACAAGTTACAACATATAGCCTACATCCAGTGGGAAATCCAGGTCTTAAAACATGGAGGTGAATACCTAGCCATATATGAGACTTCTCTTTAAGAAAAGAACTCTGGCCAATTTTCGAGAGGCATTTTGCGTTTACGTCATAATGTCCTTTCATGAGTGGATGCACTCGTGCATTCAAAGGTAGCACACAAGCACAAGATGTCTTTAAAATGTGTATCCAGTGAGTACACACGTGCACTAGTGCGACCTGCGCGCGCAAAACCGGGCTTCCAATTCGTGCAATCGGTTCCTCGTGTAAACAAAAATGTCTCTCGGTACTTTCTAATTTAACTTTACGTCATCGAACTAAGTTTAATCAACTTTCCAATAAGATAGATTTATAGGGAAACGAAAAAATTTTAAAAATCGTTTCATTATAGATATCATCCAATCATCGAATGACTCACTCGCGTCGAAGACCATTAGAATCAAACTGGAACCACTCAGATAAAGTCTTATCAGTAGGATTGGAAACATACATTGAAGGAAAATATATTTGTAAAAATTTTAGACTGATTCTATTTAGAAATTGTTAGTTGTTACTCTCAAAGGGGGACATGTTCTTTCACTTCTTTTCCGGTAATTTAGAAAGGGAAAGTGCCCGCTTTTTTTAAATGTTCGAAAATATTTAGCACACGATTATAAAAGTTTCTTTAGATTCAAAAGAATACATATATCATGTTCCATACTTTCTTAACGATCTGAGCCTAATTTAGGTGTGCTAAGGTTAATCAACATTCCAATATGATAAATTTATAAGAAAACAAAAAAATTATAGCAAGTGTTTCATTACAGATATTATCGAGTCATCAAATGACTGACTTACTCGCGTTACATTAAATCTGAAGGTATCAAACTGATCTACAACAGAATAATCCAAGAATTTTACAGCCTCTTGCTTCTTTATTTTAATACAGATTTTTGAATCAATTGGATACTGTTGCAGCAAAAACGATATCTTCAGATTTACTGTGATTGAAGACTCAAACTGGAACCACTTAGATAAAGTCTTATCAGTAGGATTGGGAACATACTTTAAAGGAAAATCTAGTTATAAAAATTTGAGACTAATTTCATTTAGAAATTTTTATTTGTTACACTGAAAGAAGAACTTTTTCTTTCACTTCTTTTCTGAAATGTTTGTTAAAAACACGTGTTTGGAAAAGTATAGGTATGTAGAAAGAACCTAATTTGAACGGAAATTAACTTCCGATAGAAATTTATATTTATAGAGACCTAGATTTGCACTATTTCGAACATGATTGTTAGTTGTTACTCTCAAAGGGGAACATGTTCTTTCAATTGTTTTTGGAATGTCTGTTAGAAGCACTTGTTTTGAAAAGTATAGGTATGTAGAAAGAATCTACTTTGGAGGAAAATTAATTTCTAATAGAAATGAAAATGATTAGCATAAAAAGGATTATTAGTTGTCACTCTAAAAGGGGAACATATTCTTTCAATTTATTCCGGAATGTCTGTTGAACTGTACTTATTTTGTAAAGTATATGTATGTAGAAAGAACCTACTTTAAAGAAAAATTAACTTCTGATAGAAATGAAAATGGTGACAATGAAAATGAAAATGATTGTTAGTTGTTACTTTCAAAGAGGAACATGTTCTTTAATTTCTTTTCCGGAATATCTTTTTAAAGCACTTGTTTTTAAAAAGCATAGATATGTAGAGGGAATCTAGTTTAAAGGAATTAACAGCAGATAGAAATGAAAATGATTGTTAGTTGTTACTCTCAAAGAGGAACATGTTTTCTCACTTCTTTTCCGGAATGTATGAAGAAAGCACTTGTTTGGAAAGTATAGGTATGTAGAAAGACCATACTTCGAAGGAAAATTGACTTCTGGTAGAAATGAAAATGATGACAATGAAAATGAAAATGATTGTTAGTTGTTACTATCGAAGAGGAAAATGTCCTTTCACTTCTTTTCAAGAATGTCTGAAAAACATGTCAGAAAACAATTCTTTTGAAAAGTATAGGTATGTAGAAAGAACCTACCTTTAAGAAAAATTGACGTCTGATAGAAATGAAAATGATGATAATAAAAATAATGGTTAGTTCTTACTCCCAAAGAGAAACATTTTCTTTTACTTCTTCTCCAGAATGAATGTTAGAAGCACTTGATTTCCAAAATATAGGTATGTACAAAGAACCAAATTTAAAGTAAAAAAACTTTTTTCAACTTGTTTTTAAAAGTATAGGTATGTGGAAAGAACCAACTATAAAGGAAAATTAAATTCTGATAGAAATTAAAATGATTGTTATTTGTTACTCTCAGAGAGGAACTTGTACTTTCACTTCTTTTCTGAAATTCTGATGAAAGTACTTGTTTTGAAAAGTATAGGTATGTATAAAGAACCAAATTTAAAGTAAACATTCACTTTTGATGAAAATGAAAATGATTGTTAGTTGTTACTTTCCAAGAGGAACATCTTTCAATTCTGTATGGAACGTCTGTTGAAAGCACTTGTTTTGAAAAGTATAGGTATGTAGAAAGAACCTACTTATAAGGAAAATTGACGTCTGATAGAAATGAAAATGATGATGATAAAAATGAAAATAATTATGAGTTGTTACTGTCAAAGAGGAGCATGTTCTTTTACTTCTTTTCCAAAATGTATGTTGAAGGCACTTGATTTCCAAAACATAGGTATGTAGAAAGAACCAAATTTAAAGTAAGAATTAACTTCTGATACAAATGAGAACGATGAAAATGAAAACGATTGTTAGTTTTTACTCTCAAAGAGAAACATCATCTTTCAATTATTTTTGGAATGTCTGTTGAAAGCACTTGATTTCAAAAGTATATAGGTATGTAGAAAGAACCAAATTTGAAGTAAAAATTAACTTCTAATCGAAATAAAAGTGATGAAAATGAAAATGATTGTTAGATGTTACTCTCAAAGAGGAACATCTTCTTTCAATTCTCTTTGGAATGCCTATTGAAAGCACTTGTTTTTAAAAGTATAGGTATGTGGGAAGAACCAACTATAAAGGAAAATTAAATTCTAATAGAAATTAAAATGATTGTTATTTGTTACTCTTAAAGAGGAACATGTTCTTTCATTTCTTTTCCGGAATTCCGATGAAAGCACTTGTTTTGAAAAGTATATAGTCATGTAAAATGAAACAAATTTGAAGAAAAAAAAACCTTCTGATAAAAATGAAAATAATGAAAGTGACAATGATTGTTAGTTGTTACTCTAAAAGAGCAACATCTTCTTTCAATTCTTTTTTTAATTTCTGTTAAAAGCATTTGTTTTGAAAAGTATAAGTATGTGGGAAGAACCAACTTTAAAGAAAACTTAAATTCTGATAGAAATGAAAATGATGACAATGAAAATAAAAATGATTGTTAGTTGTTACTCTCAAAGAGGAAAATGCTGTTTCATTTTTCTTCCGGAATGTCTGAAGAAAACATTTGTTATGAAAAGTATAGGTATGTAGAAAGAACCTACTTTCAAGGAAAATTGACGCCTAATAGAAATGAAAATGATGATGATAAAAATTAAAATAATTATTAGTTGTTACTCTCAAGTACCAAGATGTTCTTTTACTTATTTTCTGGAATGTATGTTAGAAGCACTTGATTTCCAACATATAGGTATGTACAAAGAACCAAATTCAAAGTAAAAAAACTTTTTTCAACTTTTTTTTTAAAAGTATAGGTATGTGGAAAGACCATTTATAAAGGAAAATTCAATTCTAATAGAAATAAAAATGGTTGTTATTTGTTACTCTCAAAGAGGAACATGTTCTTTCACTTCTTTTCCGGAATTCTGATGAAAGCACTTGTTTTGAAAAGAATATGGGTATGTAGAATGAACCCAATTTAAAGTAAAAATTACCTTCTGATAA
>CAKNYM010051972.1:70307-88044 GCA_932195095.1 Andricus curvator
GAAACATCTTCTTTCAATTCTTTTTTGAATTTCTGTTGAAAGCATTTGTTTTGAAAAGTATAAGTATGTGGGAAGAACCAACGTCGAAGGAAACTTAAATTCTGATAGAAATGAAAATGATGACAATGAAAATGAAAATAATTGTTAGTTGTTACTGTGAAAGAGGAAAATGTCCTTTCATTTTTTTCCCGGAATGTCTGAAGAAAGCATTTGTTTTGAAAAGTATAGGTATGTAGGAAAAACCTACTTCCAAGGAAAATTGACGTCTGAAAGAAATGGAAATGATAATAAAAATGAAAATAATTATTAGTTGTTACTCTCAAGTACCAAGATGTTCTTTTACTTATTTTCTGGAATGTATGTTAGAAGCACTTGATTTCCAACATATAGGTATGTACAAAGAACCAAATTCAAAGTAAAAAAACTTTTTTCAACTTGTTTCTAAAAATATAGGTATGTGGAAAGACCAACTATAAAGGAAAATTAAATTCTAATAGAAATAAAAATGGTTGTTATTTGTTACTCTCAAAGAGGAACATGTTCTTTCACTTCTTTTCCGGAATTCTGATGGAAGCACTTCTTTTGAAAAGAATATAGGAATGTAGAATGAACCCAATTTAAAGTAAAAATTACCTTCTGATAAAAATGAAAATAATGAAAGTAACAGTGATTGTTAGTTGTTACTTTCAAAGAGCAACATCTTCTTTCAATTCTTTTTTGAATTTCTGTTGAAAGAATTTGTTTTGAAAAGAATATAGGTATGTAGAATGAACCCAATTTAAAGTAAAAATTACCTTCTGATAAAAATGAAAATAATGAAAGTGATAATGATTGTTAGCTGTTAATCTCAAAGAGCAATATCTTCTTTCAATTCTTTTTTGAATTTCTGTTGAAAGCATTTGTTTTGAAAAGTATAAGTATGTGGGAAGAACCAACGTTGAAGGAAACTTAAATTCTGATAGAAATGAAAATGATGACAATGAAAATGAAAATAATTGTTAGTTGTTGCTGTGAAAGAGGAAAATGTCCTTTCATTTTTTTTCCGGAATGTCTGAAGAAAGCATTTGTTTTGAAAAGTATAGGTATGTAGGAAAAACCTACTTCCAAGGAAAATTGACGTCTAATAGAAATGAAAATGATGATGATAAAAATTAAAATAATTATTAGTTGTTACTTTCAAGAAGGAAAATGTTGTTTTACTTCTTTTCCGAAATGTATGTTGAAGGCACTTGATTTCCAAAACATAGGTATGTAGAAAGAACCAAATTTAAAGTAAGAATTAACTTTTGATACAAATGAAAACGATTATTAGTTTTTACTCTCGGAGAGAAACATCTTCTTTCAATTCTTTTTGGAATGTCTGTTGAAAGCACTTGATTTAAAAAGTATAGGTATGTGGAAAGAGCCAACTTTGAAGGACAATTAACTTTTGATAGAAAAAAAATGTTTGTTATTTGTTACTGTCAACAAGGAACATGTTCTTTCACTTCTTTTCCGGAATGTCTGATGAAAGCACTTGTTTTGAAAAGTATAGGTATGTAGAAAGATACCCCACTACGAAGGAAAATTAATTTCCGATAGAAATGGAAATGATGAAAATGAAAAAAATTGTTAGTTGTTACTCTCAAAGAGGAGCATGTTCTTTTACTTCTTTTCCGAAATTTATGTTAAAGGCACTTGATTTGACAAGCATAGGACTATAAGTATATAGAAAGGACCTACTTTAAAGTAAAAATTAACTTTTAATAGAAAATTTTAGTCATGAAGGTCTAGATTTGTATTCTTTCGAAAATGATTGTCGATTATTACTCTCAAAGATGAACATCTTCTCTCACTTTTTCCGGAATGTATGATGGAAGCACTTTTTTTCAAAAGTATAGGTATGTGGAAAGAACCAGCTTTGAAGGGAAATTAACCTTTGATAGAAAAGAAAATGATTGTTATTTGTTACTGTCAACGAGGAACATGTTCTTCCACTTCTTTTCCGGAATGTCTGATGAAAGCACTTGTTTTTAAAAGTATAGGTATGTCGAAAGAACCTGCTTTGACCTTTTGATAGATTATTTTTCGATAGAGAAATTGTTTAGATAGGATTTTGTGGAACACCTTCGCTGCACTGATTTTTGGAGAGGACAGGTGATTTAATTGACTTTTGTTCCGCACCTGTGTTCAGCAGTGGTGTAACAAGAAGGTCCATTGATCGAGATCTCGAGGACATGGGAAGTTGGGAACAAGCGCGCAATTCACATTGAATATTCCATCAAGAGGTCGAGGTCGAACGACCTGATTCGAAGAAAACACATCCGACACGAAGGAAGATCGATTATCACTGGCTAACTGGTACCGAACTGGTACCGGTCGAGTACACGTCGAACACTGGCACGCGGACAAGCGACATCACGGGACTGGACTATGCTAAACTAAACAGCTATCGCGGGATTGGCTTTCTAACCACAGCTTCCATACGCCATACATTCTGCAGCAAAGTCTCTCCACGGACTCATACTCCTCTCCTTTCCTCTCCTCTCTTCACTCTTCTCTAGAGAACAAGACCTCTCTCTTCTTCTCGAGAGTAGATATGTGGCTGTCATTGTCTGTGGCGGCCAGGTGAGTAGGTCCCTCCCCCTCCTTTCAGGTGCATCCGCGGCCCGTCTGGAGACCAGGCCAACCTTTCTCTTGGTTCCTTTTTATTGGTTCCTTAAAGTTAAAGTTAATAGGGCAAAGGCCTTAAATTTTCCATAGATTCACGTTTTTGAATCATTTGTATTATCACTTTTGAAACAGTTAACTTTTTTTTTTAACAGCAAACCGATATTTACGTTTTTAGGGTTTCGTTGCCCTGGGCAGAAACCCTTTAGTTTCGGGAGTAGGTGAGGGGAAATAAGGAGAGTGCAAGTAGGGGAAGTGATGGGAACTATGAGAAAATTAGGGTAGGAAAATCAGAGAGGGTAAGAGGAAGTGAGGAGAGGCAATGTAAGGAAAATGAGGAGAAATTAATGGAAAGGAAATAGGGGAAGTAAGGGGAAATGAGGGAAAGGAATGTATGAGAAGAGATGGGAAATGAGGGAGGGGAAGTAGGGAAAGTTAGAGGAAATTAGGGACAGTGAGGAGAAATGAGGGGAGATAAGTTGGGGGAAATTAGTGGGAGTAGGGGTGGGAAAGTATGGGAGGGGAGGTTTGAACGACTTTAAAGAATATTATTTGTTATCACTGAAGAAAAGTCGTATAGTACCTTATAGAAATACGACACGTAACAAATAATTACGAAATATAAAAAATTACTATAATATGTACTAATATATAATTATAAACTAATATATACGTAGATATATATTGTTCTTCTCATCAAAACAGTTCCATGCTTGTCTTAAATTGATTAATAATCACACAAATATATAAATATTAAATATTTCTTACTGTAATGATCCAAATTATAAACAAATTGAAAAATTAATCACTTTCATATAGAAACAATTTATTTTTTCTACTAAAAAATATTCCATACAACCGAATAGTAATATTTCGTTGAAAAAATGTATCACTAACTCTTGATTGTTATTAACAAATTATCATTAAATACATATTCATTTTTACAGCTTTGCATATTTCAACATTGTTTTTCTCATAAAACCGATTAGGAATGTGTTTTAAAGTGATTAATAATCACAACACATTTTAAACATTGAACTATTAAAACATTATTGTTAATAACATAAATGATGAACAAACTCTAAAACTAGCCTTTATGCAGAAAAGAATTATTTTGTCTACTATATCATATTCTATACACCTGAATAATAATTTTCCATCAAGATAAAATGTGTATTTCTTATTAATTCTTATTATTACGAACAAATTAATAAATAAATATTCTATTGTATCTGTTTTTCACAGAAAAAAGATGTTTTTTTCCTTTATACGAATTTAAGATTTATTATGAAGTAAATTTAACAATAAATTACCTTAAATTGAAAAATACTATTAATAATAAGTATTTATCAACAAACGAATGCTGAAAGTGACTGTTATTGCAATTTGTTCATAATTTATGTTATTAGCAATGAGAAGGATTTAATGCTTATAATGTGCTGTGATTATCAATCACTTTTAAACATATTCCTAATTGGTTTTATGAAAAAAACAATGTTTACCTATTCAAGAAACGCAAAAATGAATATGCATTTAATCATTTTTAATAAGAATAACAATTAAGAGTTAGTGATACATTTTCTTAACTAAATATTACTGTTCGGTTGTCTGGAATGTTTTTTAGTAGAAAAAGTAATTTTTTTCTGTCATCAATTATCAATTTGATATTTTCTTGTTTTTTTTCGCAAGAAAAAATTACTTTTGATTTCTTTTAAAAACCTTGCCTTTTTGCATTTTTTGGAATTTTAAGGTTTTTCCTTTTCGAATTTTTCAAGTTTTTTCACTTTTTCAAACCCGATAAGAAGCTAAGAGATGAGAAAAAGAAGAAGAAACAGAAAAATAAAAAAATAAAATTTAAATAAAAAAGGGTAACTTTTTAAAGAAAATTTCGTGTTTTAATTTTTTTTAAATCGGAATAGATTTACCATTTTTTTATTATTTCTTCATTTTTCTAATCGGTTCCAAAAGAGTGAAAAAAGTTTTACAAACTAGAACAAGGTAATCATCCTTAAAATCGCAAAAATCGCAAAAAGGGCAAGGTTTTGAAAAAATGGTTAAAAATAATTTAAAACGAAAAAGATTAGTTTTCTACAAAAAAAAAGCGAATTTTGAACTAAAAAATATCAATTTTCAACAAAAAATGGAAAAGCTACATTTTGATTTTGAACGAAAAGAGAACATTTTTCAACAGAATAATTCAATTTGCAACCAAAAAGCAAACTTTCAAAAAAAAATGCTTAATAAAGTAGTTAAATTTTTTACCCATGCAGTTTAATTTTCAATTAAAAAAGATCCATTTAAACAAAATAGTTCAACTTTCAACAAGAGAGATGAATTTTCAAACAAAAGGATGAATCTTCAAATTAAAAAAATTAATTTTCAGCCAAAGAGATCAATTTTAAACTAAACTGATGCGTCTTCAAGAGAACAAAAAAAATTTCAACGAGAGGGTTAAAATTCAACTAAGTGCTTTCATTTTTAAACCAAAAAGACGAATTTAAAAAAAAATGTTTTAATTTTTAACTAAGAAAAATTTCAGTTAAATTTTCAACACAATTTTTCAATAAAAAAGAACAATTTTCAACAAATAAAGAGTTTTTAGCCAAGAAATAAAAAAAGTTTATCAAAACTGTTGAACTTTCAAGCCAAAGGGCGAATTATCTGTAAAAAATTTGAATTTTCAACCGCAAAATATGAATTTTGAACAAAAAAGTTAACTTTCAACCAAACAGTTGCGTTTTTATTAAAAAAAGATGAAATTTTGAAACAACCAAATACTGCCAAATAAGGCGAATTTTCATCCAAAAAAGGAACATTTTTCAACCAAAAATATAAAAGTTGTATGTTCAGTTAAAAAATTAATTTTGAACAACAGCAAAAAAATAAATTTTCAGCTGATTAGTTAAGTTTTTAACCAAAGAGAAAACCTTCAGCCAAAAAAATACTTTTTTAGCAAAGTAGTTCAAATTTGACCCAATTAGTTGAATTTTCATTAAAAAAACATTCATTTTTAACAAAATAGTTAAACTTGCAACCAAAAAAATGAATTTTGTAACTAAAAATTATCAATTTTCAACTGCTAGTTATATTTTTATTTAAAAAGATTAATTTTCCACTAACGAGGTGAATTTTCAATTAAAATGATGAATCTTCAACAAAAAAAATGATTTTTGTACAAAGGGTTTAACATTCAACCAAATACTTTCATTTTCAACCAAAAATATGAAATTTCTACTAAAATAGAGCCAAAAAAGCAAATTTTCAAAAAAATGGTTCAATTTTTAACAAAGAAAGACTTCAGTTGAATTTTCAACACCAAAATATGAATTTTTAATGAAAAGTTTATTTTTTACTATAATAGATGAATTTTTAACTAAAATCATGAATTTTTCAACCAAAATGATGAAATTTCAAAAAATAAAGATTTTTCAGTCACGGAAGAAAAAAGTGTATCCAAATTGTTAAACTGCATTTTGAATAAAAAAGAGGAATTTTAAAACTAAAAAATTATTTTTTTTTTACCAGAAGAGAGAGAATTTTCAACCAAAAAACCTCAAATTAAAAAAATGGAAAAGTTACATTTTCAGTTTAAAAAAATAATTTTGAACAAAAACAATACAATTTTCAACAGAATAGTTAAATTTTCTACCAAAGAGATGAATTTTCAACTAAAATGATGAATCTTCAATTGTAATAGTTAAATTTTCATTTAAAAAATTAATTTTTAAACAAAGAGATGCATTTTCAACTAAAAAATATTTTAATTATGAATATAAAACAGTTGAACTAAACCAAAGAAGATCCTAACAAAATAGTTGAACTTCCAATACATAAATATGAATTTTCAACAACAAAAGTTGACTTTGCAACCAGAAAGGATGACTTTTTAATAAAGTTGTTGACTTTTTAACCAAATAAAAAAATTTGTAACTAAAAATATAATCGCCAGGAGGAAGCAACTGCAAAAAAAAATAGAAATACAAGAAATATAAACAAAATTAATTTTAATTAAAACATTCTAATTTATTATCCTTGACAGTTACTTAAAGAGCCCCTTATAGAAATTCCCTGACTTTTTCAAATTTTC
The DNA here is from genome assembly GCA_932195095.1 of Andricus curvator. Classification (NCBI taxonomy): domain Eukaryota; kingdom Metazoa; phylum Arthropoda; class Insecta; order Hymenoptera; family Cynipidae; genus Andricus; species Andricus curvator. The sequence goes on from CAKNYM010051972.1 coordinate 77,044, forward strand.
ATTTTTAAATCCCTGAGTTTCCCTGACTAATAAAATTCCCTGAATTTTCCCCTGATTTCCAAATTTCCCAGATTTAAAGCCACCCTGATGAAGTAATTTTGACTCCTAATAAAAATTGGTTAATTTTTGGAAATATTTTGAAAATTGATTTTAAGGTTTTTAAAATTATAATATTTAATTAAACTACATTAAAGGCTACGGAGTTGTTACTATACAATTCTAAGCACTTCAAGTTCAAAAATATTCAATTGTAAATAGTTTAAAATTTATAAAATTTCAAATTATCGAATTAGTTTGGTAAACTTTCTATTCAATGTTAGTACTCTTCTTATAATGATTCCTCAACAATTCTAAGCGCATTCCGTGCAAATTCAAAAATTCCATAAAACATTCTCATATTTATTCCAGAAAAAAATAAGTATAATTCTTATGCTAATTTATACTGACCGCATTTTATATAAGAATAAGAGGAAAATTTTAGAGAACAATAAACTAAATTTATTCTTTCTTGGATTGTTACATAAATGCGTTATGCACAACGGTATTTCGAATTGCATAATATACGGTATATAAACAGCTAGATTTGTATTATTTGCTTGCCAACTCTAAAAAGTATTTACGATTAGATTAAAGACAAATAATTAGAATACTCTATAGAAATTTTCCTTTTTTTCGAACTACAAAGTCAATTTACATGTAAATAGATTTTATGCCTCTACAATTTGCTTTTCAGTCGTAAACCACAAAGCATAACCATTAACCAGTTACATTATCTAAATCCATCTCCGGTGTCATTAAACTAATAATTTGGTATTTCCATACGATACTTTAAGAGTCGATTTCTTATCTTTAAGAAGTCGCAACCACTAATTCATTTTTAAAAGAGCATTTAATAAATCTTTTGAAAAATAAATGCTATATTGAAATTTTTTCAATTTTTTGAATTCACTTAAACTCTTCTGAATTCACTCAATTGAATGGATTTGAAATTTTGTTCAGAGTTTGTTTGATTTATCCTGAATTAAATCAAGAAATAATTTTAAATATATAAATAAATATATATCATATGTCAACAAAAAATTCTAAATTTATAACTTTAGCACATGATTATTGAGTGAAGTATGGCCTAAATTATTGTACCAAAAGTGCATGATTCCACTTTCAACTAGTTAATAACTTCATGACAATTTTAAATTAAAAACTTTTTTCTACATTCAATTTGTTTGACGGCCTAACTCATTGTAGCCCTTTTTAAGTTGAACGTCGATCAATCGATTTCAAGAGTTTACAATCGATTGATCGATATTAAGAAATTAACTCATGTGGATTTATCCCAATTTTTCGCTTACTCCTGAATATATTATTCGAATAATTCTCAACTCGACCTATTACTAATTAATCACAAATTATTAACATTAATCACACATCAAGCAGCTATTTCAGTTATGCAACATTTTTTGAATTTAACATTTTACCTAGGTATCTACATCCATCAAACGTAATTTTTAATCAGAGATGTTATTTATTTTTCAAAATAGTTCTATGGTATTTAATTCAGATAGAGAAACGCATTTTAATGAAAAAACCTATAATATATCATTTCCCCTATAATATATAATTTCACATGATTTAAAAAATATTAAAAATATAGTAATGTTCTGTAAAATTATCTGTATTTATTCTGTGTATTATGTGTGTATGAGTTGAATTGTTATTATGTGTAGATATATCATATGTAAACAAAACATTTTAAATTTATATTTTTAGCACATTATTATTAAGTGAAATATGGCCTAAATTATTGTATCAAAAGTGCATGATTCCACTTTCAACTAGTTCATAACTTCATGACAGTTTTAAATTAAAATCCTTTTTCTACATTCAATTTCTTTGACGGCCTAACTGATTATAGTCCATTTCAAGTTGAACGTCGATCAATCGATTTCAAGAGTTTGCAATCGATTGATCGATATTGGGAAATTCACTCATGTGGATTTATCCCAATTTGTCGCTTACTCCTGAATATATTATTCGAATAATTCTCAACTCGACCTATTACTAATTAATCACAAATTATTAACATTAATCACACATCAAGCAGCTATTTCAGTTATGCAACATTTTTTGAATTTAACATTTTACCTAGGTATCCACATCCATCAAACGTAATTTTGAATCAGAGATGTTATTTATTTTTCAAAATAGTTCTATGGTCATTAATTTAGATAGAAAAACGCATTTTAATGAAAAAACCTATAATATATCATTCCCCCTATAATATATAATTTCAAATGACTTAAAAAATATTAAAAATATAGTAATGTTGTGTAAAATTATCTGTAATTATTCTGTGTATTATGTCTGTATATGAGTTGAATTGTTTTTATGTGTAGATAAAGCATATGTAAACAAAACATTTTAAATTTATATTTTTGGCACATCATTATTAAGTGAAATATGGCCTAAATTATTGTATCAAAAGTGCATGATTCCACTTTCAACTAGTTCATAACTTCATGACAGTTTTAAAATAAAAACCTTTTTCTATATTCAATTTGTTTGACGGCCTAACTGATTATAGTCCATTTCAAGTTGAACGTCGATCAATCGATTTCAAGAGTTTGCAATCGATTGATCGATATTGAGAAATTAACTTGTGTGGATTTATCCGAATTTTTCGCTTACTCCTGAATTTATTATTTGAATAATTCTCAACTCGACCTATTACAAACTAATCACAAATTAATAACATTAATCACACATCAAGCAGCAATTGCAGTTATGCAACATTTTTTTAAACTAAAATTTTACCAAGATATCCATATCCATCAAACGTAATCTTAAATCAGAGATGTTATTTATTTTTCAAAATAGTTCTATGGTGATTAATTCAGATAGAGACACGCATTTGAATGAAAAAAACCTTATTCAAAAGTGTGTATTAGTTTATTTTAGAAGATTTTCACATTTAGTGACACAGTCATCACTGTTGCATTTAATAATAAAAGCGATGGATTTTATTAAATTATAATTATATCGATTGTTAGAAACGCACCTAACGTTTAGTTGCCTATCGGATCAAGAGCGGTTATCTTCAAAATAATATCAAACTTATTGAAAATCTAAAATTTTGCAGATTTCGAAATAAAATTTTGAAGCTTTTTGAGGATCTTTAAGGTTTTGAGAAAATAGAAAAATGTTCTTAAGATTGCTAGGATAATTTTTAATGATTTTATATTTTGAAAAATTATTGATAAGAGATTATGTAAAAACATTTTTTAAACAAATGAAATTTTAAATTAAAAACCTCTTTCTACATTCAATTTGTTTGACGGCGCCTAACTGATTATAATAGTCCATTTCAAGTTGAACGTCGATCAATCGATTTCAAGAGTTTGCAATCGATTGATCGATATTGAGAAATTAACTCATGTGGATTTATCACATTTTTTCCCTTACTCCTGAATTTGTTAATCGAATAATGCTCAACTCGCATTATTAATAACGGAACAATCCAATTTTTAATTTTATTTTTAGTTTTGAAGCTCCAGATTGATGAAAAAATTGTTGTCACCTAAATCCCTGGTGGAAAAATTTTTTACAAGATAGTACAACATTTCTACAACTATAATTTTTTGTTAAAACATCTACTTTTTTGTGAAAAATGTACAAAATTTAACAAAATTCGTTGTGGTTTTTCCAAAAGTTTAATTTTTTAATTTTTAATCTTGTTTTTTACGATTAAAAGGAAATCTACTTGTTCAATCCAAAAATTATCAATAACAAATTTTTAGATCCTTTTTGGGTGAACAACTTTTGCTTACTAATTTTTTTTCGTACCTTGTGCCGTTTTCCAAAATATTTATTTTTATATTTTTAATGTTATTTTTTACGATTGAAACAAAAACTACGCGTCCTATCAAAAAATTATTGATGACAAATTTTTATCTCTTTTTTGGGTGAGCAACTTTTGTCAATTCATTTTTTTTCATAGTTTGTTTCGTTTATCCAAATATTAAATTTTTTAATTTTTAATTTTTCTTTATATTTCTAATTTTCAATCAAAGAGATAAATTTTTAACCAGAAGGATGAATTTTTAACCAAGAAGGTTAATTTTCTACCAAAAAAGATTAATTTCTGATAAAATTTTCAAAATGATCAAACAAATATTTGAAATTTTGAACGAATTTCCAACCTAATAGTTGAATTTTCAACCAAAGAAATGAATTTTTAACCAACATTATTAATTTTATACCAAAAAAGTTTAATTTTCAACAAAATAGAGGAATTTTCAACAAAATAATTGAAGGTTAGACTGAAGAAGGTAAATTTGTAACCAAACATGGAATAATGAAATTTGTAGTTGAAAAAATTAACTTTCACGAGAAAAAAATTTAAACAAAATGGTTGAATTAAAAAAAAAGAGGATTTTCAACTAAAATAATGAATCATCAACGAAAAAGAGTAACTTCCTACTAAGTAGTTTAAGTACCAACCAAAAAAGATGAATTCTCAAATAAAATATAATAGTTGATATTTCAACCAAAAAAGATTTTAATTTTAATTTAAAAACAGCTGAATTACATCAGAAAAGACGAATTTTAAACAAAATAGTTCAATCCTCAATCAAAAAAACCACACGTCCCATCAAAAAGTAATCGCTAACAAATTTGTAGATCTTTTTTGAACGCACACTTTTTGTTGATTCATTTTTGTTCGTACCTTGCGTCGTTTTTCCAAAAATTTAATTTTTTCATAATTAATGTTATTTTTTACGATTAGAAAAAAAACTACGCACCCTATCAAAAAATAATTAATAACAAATTTGTAGCTCTTTTTTGGGTAAATAAATTTTGTTGCATTGTTTTTTTCGTATCTTGTGTCGTTTGTCTAAAAATTTAATTTTTCTATTTTTAGTACAGTTTTTTACGAATAAAACAAAAACTACCTGTCCTATCAAAAAGTAATTTGTGAGAAATTTGTAGATCTTTTTTGAATGCACAATTTTTGTCGATTCATCTTTTTTCGTATCTTGTATAGTTCTTATGTATAGTATCTTGTATTAATAATTAATATTAAATAAATTAAAATTAATAATAAATAAATTTTTTAAAAAATTTAAAAATTAAAAATTTTAAAAATTAATAATAAAAAATAAATTAAATTAATAAAAAATAAAAAATAATAATATATGGGACGACTGAAAAATCCCCAAAAATAAAATTCCCGACCCCGTAAAATTACCGAATTGGAAAATTCTGGAATAATAAAATTCCCGAAATTATAAAATGGCCGAAATATGAAAATAGCAAATAGGAAAATTTCTGAATAATAAAATTCCCGACAGCAAATTTTTGATATATAAAATATTTGCTCTACAAAATTTCCGAACTTTAAAGTTCCGGCTTTTAAACAATTAATCAATTGTTTTTTGTCGAACATTATTTATTTATTAAAAAATAAAATAATCAAATATTTGTATAAAAGAAATTTTTTTAATTCGCGAAAGTTTTTAAAATTATTGCTTGAATTTAAAATAACAATAGTTGAAAAAAAATATATTTCTAAATGAAATTTTTTTTAAAATGTGCATAGTATTTTTCTTAAATTACAAAAAATGTTCTCGAAAATCAAATTGTTAAAAAAAAAAAAAAAACTTCTGAGGCGCACGTGTTTGTAAAATTTATTTTTATAATATAATTTTGCTACAATTATTATTATTTTAAATTCCAACAGTAATTTTTAAAAACTTTACAGCCTTTAAAAAAATTTTCTTTGACAAAAATATTTGATTATTGCATTTTTAATAAATAAATAATATGTATTAAGAAAACACCATTTTTTCATTGTTTAAATTCGAGAATTTTATAATTCGGGAATTTTCCAATTCGGGATTTTTATTTTTCGGCAATTTTATGATTTCGGGAATTTTGTTATTCCCGAATTTTCCATATTTATAAGAGAAAATTTTTTAATTGTTCACATTTGGAAATTTCCAAGTTTGGATATTTTATGATTCGGCAATTATCTGTCGAGAATTTTCAAAAGGGTAAATATTATAAACTGTCGGGGATTTTATTATTCGGGAATTTCCCAATTCGGGAATTTCACAGTGTCGGGAATTTTATTTTTTGGGAATTTTCAGTCGTCCCGAATATATAAATTTCGACAAGCAACTACCTTTTGCTATTATAATAAAAATATGTATAAGTTTATTTTACAAGATATTAACATTCAGTGGCAAAAAAATTTCTTAAGATTGCTGGAAAAATTTCAAATGACTTTATATTTTGAAAAATTAATGTTAAAAGAATATTTAAAAAGCTTAATAAAAACCCAATTTTTATTAATAAATAACAATTTAACGATTATTAATTTGGAAAAAAATGCGTGGAAGTTTAATATGTATTTAGAATTTTTGAAAAGTTTCCAAAATAATTTAAAACTTGAAAAGATTTCAAAACATTTAAAAAAAAATGTAGATTTTCAAAGATTTCGAACAAAAAATGTAGAAGCCTTTTAAAAATTTTGGTAGGTTTTAAAAGAATAAAAATTTTATATCAACATTCCTGGATAAAATAATTTTTGTGTTTGAAAAATTAATTTAAAAAGAATATTTAAAAAGGTGTCCAAAATTCTCAAAAAATAATTTGGAAGATTTTCAATCAATTTTGGTAATCTTGTAGGATTTTCGAAAAATGGTAGGAAAAATTCGAGTTCCAAGATAATAACAAGTTTTTAATTAGATTTCTGGAAAATTTTTCAAACAAATTTTGATGTATAAAATTAATTAATTAATTAATTTCTTGATATTTCGTCTTTGGTACCAAATAAAAATTTATTGTTTCGTTCAAAAATTTAACAACTTGGTTTAATGTTAAATTACTTTGTAAAAAGGTCATTTTTTTGGTTGAAGATTCATCATTTCAGTTGAATACTCGATGAAAAAAATCTTGTTTTAGCCTACAAATATTAACCGATTTGAATTTTTTTGTATAAAGATAATAAAATTCCGGAGAGAAGGGTTGGCATCAATTTTGAAAAAAGCCATAATTTTTTTATAAATAAACAAATATATATTTAAAAAAATTACCGTTTTTTCAATTCGGTAATATTATAAACTGTTAGGAATCCTATTATTGCGGAATTCTTCAATTTGGGAATTTCAAATTATCGGAAATTTTATATTTCCAAGAATTTTCTATTTCGAATATTTTCTTTTTTGTGAATTTTACAATGTCAAGAATTTTATTTTTCGTAATTTCTCAGACGTCTTTTTTTTAGAAATATTTAGAAATATTTCGAAATCTTTTTAACTTTTCTCTAAAAATTAATTTTTCAAAATAGAAAATAATAAAAATTCAGCAAGGGATTTTAAGAAAATTTATTTATTACCTTGAAAGCTTTCGAAATCCTTAAAAAGCTTCAAAATTTTATTTCGAAATCTTCAAAAATTTACATTTTGTTTTTAATCTTTTAAATACTTTTTCAATTTTAAATTATTTTTTAAATTGTTTCTAAACTTCTAAATACCTTTTTAAATAACTCATATTTTTCTTACATTATTTTCTTATGCCTTAAATACTTACATTTTTTTCAACAATTTTGGAAATCATTTTAAACTTTTTCAAATATTCTATTATAATAAATTTTTCAAAATAAAAATCATTTTAAATTTTCCTCGCAATCTTAAGAAATTTTTATTATCCTCTTGAAACCTTTCAACATTTTGAAAAAAAAATTTGCTTTTTTGGTTCAAAATCTGAAAAAATCTATGCAAAATAAAAAAGAATTTCCTTAGAATCTTCCAGATTCTTATTTGACAATTTTGGAAATATTTTGAAATGTTTTAAAATGTTTTTAAGTATCATCTTAAAATTAACTTATAAAAATAAAAGATAATTTTTAATTTTCTTAGGAATCCTTAAATGATTCAAAATTTAATTTTGAAATCTTCAGAAATTGCTTTAAAATCTTCCAGACTTTTTTCGCCAATTTTGGAAATCTTTTGGAATATTTTTAAATCGTTTAAAATTTTCAGAGGAATCTTACAAAAATTGTTTATTATTTTGAATCCTTTCAACATTTTTTTAAAAAGTTTTTAAATCTTTTTAAATTCTTAAATTATTTTTGAAATTTGGTCAAAAACTTCTAAATATTTGTTGCAATTTTCTCTTAAAATAATTGTTTTAAATTGAAACTTATTTTTAATTTTCCGAGCAATCTTAAGAAATTTTTATTATCCCCTTCAAACCTTTCAAAATTTGTGAAAAGCTTCTACTTTTTTGTTCAAAATCTGAAAAAATCTATGCAAAATAAAAAGGAATTGCCTTGGAATCTTCTAGATTCTTATTTGACAATTTTGGAAATCTTCTGAAATGTTTTAAAATGTTTTTAAATAATCTCTTAAAATTAACTTATAAAAATAAAAGCTAATTTCTAATTTTCTTAAGAATCCTTAAATGCTTCAAAATTTAATTTTGAAATCTTCAGAAATTGCTTTAAAATCTTCCAGATTTTTTTCGCCAAATTTGGAAATCTTGTGGAATATTTTTGAATTGTTTTAAATTTTCAGTCGAATCTTAAAAAAATTGTTTATTGTTTTGAATCCTTTCAACATTTTGTTAAAAAAATTCTTTAATCTTTTTAAATTCTTAAATTATTTTTGAAATGTTGTCAAAAACTTCTAAATATTTGTTGCAATTTTCTATAAAAATAATTTTTTTAAATTAAAACTTATTTTTAATTTTCCTAGCAATCTCATGAAATTTTTATTATCCTCTTGAAACGTTTCAAAATTTTTGAAAAGCATCTACTTTTTTTGTTCAAAATCTGACAAAATCTATGCAAAATAAAGAAGAATTGCCTTAGAATCTTCCAGATACTTATTTAACAATTTTGGAAATATTTTGAAATGTTTTTAAATGTTTTTAAATATTCTCTTAAAATTAACTTATAAAAATAAAAGATAATTCCTAATTTTCTCAAGAATCCCTAAATGCTTCAAAATTTTATTCTGAAATCTTCAGAAATTGCTTTAAAATCTTCCAGATCTTTTTGGCCAATTTTGGAAATCTTTTGGAATGTTTTTAAATCTTTTTAAATTTTCAGAGGAATCTTACAAAAATTGTTTATTATTTTGAATCCTTTCAACATTTTGTTAAAAAAATTCTTTAATCTTTTTAAATTCTTAAATTATTTTTGAAATGTTGTCAAAAACTTCTAAATAGTTGTTGCATTTTTCTATAAAAATAATTTTTTTAAATTAAAACTTATTTTTAATTTTCCGAGCAATCTTAAGAAATTTTTATTATCCTCTTCAAACTTTTCAAAATTTTTGAAAAGCTTCTACTTTTTTGTTAAAAATCTGCAAAAATCTATGCAAAATAAAAAACAATTGCCTTAGAATCTTCCAGATTCTTATTTAACAATTTTGGAAATATTTTGAAATGTTTTAAAATGTTTTCAAATATTCTCTTAAAATTAACTTATAAAAATAAAAGATAATTTCTAATTTTCTTAGGAATCCTTAAATGCTTCAAAATTCAATTTTGAAATCTTCAGAAATTGCTTTAAAATCTTCCAGATTTTTTTCGCCAAATTTGGAAATCTTGTGGAATATTTTTGAATTGTTTCAAATTTTCAGTGGAATCTTACAAAAATTGTTTATTATTTTGAATCCTTTCAACATTTTGTTGAAAGAATTCTTTAATCTTTTAAAATTCTTAAATTATTTTTGAAATTTTGTCAAAAACTTCTAAATCTTTGTTGCAATTTTCTCTTAAAATAATTGTTTTAAATTGAAACTTATTTTTAATTTACCGAGCAATCTTAAGAAATTTTTATTATCCTCTTCAATCTTTTCAAAATATTTGAAAAGCTTCTACTTTTTTTGTTCAAAATCTGCAAAAATCTATGCAAAATAAAAAAGAATTGCCTTAGAATCTTCCAGATTCCTATTTTTGGAAATCTTTTGAAATGTTTTAAAGTGTTTTGAAATATTTTCTTAAAATTAACTTAGAAAAATAAAAGATAATTTCTCATTTTCTTAGGAATCCTTAAATGCTTCAAAATTCAATTTTGAAATCTTCAGAAATTGTTTTAAAATCTTCCAGATTTTTTTTGCCAAATTTGGAAATGTTTTGGAATATTTTTGAATTGTTTCAAATTTTCAGTGGAATCATACAAAAATTGTTTATTATTTTGAATCCTTTCAAAATTTTGTTGAAAGAATTCTTTAATCTTTTAAAATTCTTAAATTATTTTTGAAATTTTGTCAAAAACTTCTAAATATTTGTTGCAATTTTCTCTTAAAATTAATTTCTTTGAATTAAAACTTATTTTTAATTTTCCTAGCAATCTTAAGAAATTTTTATTATCCTCTTCAAACCTTTCAAAATTTTTGAAAAGCTTCTACTTTTTTTGTTCAAAATCTGAAAAAATCTATGCAAAATAAAAAAGAATTGCCTTGGAATCTTTCAGATTCTTATTTGACAATTTTGGAAATCTTTTGAAATGTTTTTAAATGTTTTTAAATATTCTCATAAAATTAACTTATGAAAATAAAAGATAATTTCTAATTTTCTTAGGAATCCTTAAATGCTTCAAAATTCAATTTTGAAATCTTCACAAATTGCTTTAAAATCTTCCAGATTTTTTTCGCCAATTTTGGAAATCTTTTGGAATATTTCTAAATCGTTTAAAATTTTCAGAGGAATCTTACAAAAATTGTTTATTATTTTGAATCCTTTCAACATTTTTTTAAAAAGTTTTTAAATCTTTTTAAATTCTTAAATTATTTTTGAAATTTGGTGAAAAACTTCTAAATATTTGTTGCAATTTTCTCTTGAAATTATTTGTTTTAAATTAAAATTTATTTTTAATTTTCCTAGCAATCATAGGAAATTTTTATTATCCTCTTCAAACCTTTCAAAATTTTTGAAAAGCTTCTACTTTTTTGTTCAAAATCTGAAAAAATCTATGCAAAATAAAAAAGAATT
>CAKNYM010051972.1:98051-141850 GCA_932195095.1 Andricus curvator
GTGAATTTTTAGACCGTCATAGCAAAGAGTCATCGCAAATACATTCTTATCAGATTTTAAAGCTAAAATTACGCGTCTTCATTGAAAAATAGCTAAACTATGCATTTTTTGTGAATATTCTTTAAAATATTATCAATTGTCAATTTAAGAATTATCAATAATTTCACAAATATTATAAAATACTTCAAGAATATTTTAAATATCTTACTAGGAATCTGTATCATCATCGGAGATTGTAACGATCAATCAGAATAGAAACTTTGCATCTTTGCAATCAGTTCAATCAGTCAATGATTTCACAAAAAAAAATCAAATATTTCGCAAAAATTTCGGATAGATTGAAAATATTTCACAAAGACTTGAGGCCATGTGACGAGTGGGTCACGTGACCAGATTCCTACCTTACCGACACTTTTTTTATTTCCTAACTTATTTTCACACGAATAGCCATATCGAGTTGAAAATTTGGGATAATAAATAAGAAACACTAAGAAAGGTGGGCCTGGTCCTAAATTTTAATAATTATGAAAAAAGCAAAAAAAATTATTAACAAAAAAAACTTTTTTTATAATTATAAAAATTCAGGACGAGACCCACCTTTCTTAGTGCTTCTTATTCAGTATCCCAAATTTTCAACTCGATGTGGCGCTTCGTGTGAAAATAAGTTAGGAAATTAAAAAAGTGTCGGTAAGGTAGGAATCTGGTCACGTGACCCACTCATCACATGGCCTTAAATGCTTTCCTAAAGATTTCAATAATTTCAAAAATATTAAAAAATACTTCCAAAGATTTCAGAAAGATTTAATTGATTTTTCAAAGATTTCACAAACATTTAATAGATTTAAAATATTTTGCAAAGATTTTGGATAGATTTCAAAGATTTCACAAGGACTTAAATTACTTTAAAGGAAATTTTTCGGGTTTCAATCGGTTTTAGATTAGCCCATGTGAACTGCAATGTTCACGAAACTTCGGCAAGATTCGTAGTTTTGCACACGATTGAAACAATGCACAAAGATTTTACATGATTAAAAAAAATTTTTGAAATTTAAGAATTTTAAATTAGATAAAAATCAAATTCAAAATCCTATTTTACGTCCAATACTCAAGTTAATGTATAGAATTCCTGAAAATAAAACAAGAATCCAAAATCAAATTTGGACAACCATGACAAAATGCTCCTATTGCAATTTCTGAAAACAAAAAAAATTTGTTTCTTCGGACAAAAATAAAAAAAGGGAAAAGAAAGATGAGGGGTTGGTTGGTAGCCTTCTCATTTTTCTTTCCTCTTTTTTATTTTTGTCCGAAGAAAATTTTTGTTTTGTTTTTAGGAATTTCAATAGGAGCATTTTGTGGTGGTTGCTGTCCAAATTTGATCGTTGGATTCTTGTTTTATTTCTCGGATTCCATACATTAACTTGAGTATTGTACGTTAAATAGGATTTTGAATTTGATTTTAATCTAATTAAAAATTCTTAAATTTAAAAAAAAAAATTTTTAACTTTGTGAAATCTGTGTGCATTGTGAAATCTTTGAAATCTATCCGATATCTTTGAAAAATATTTAAAATCTTTATGAAATCTTTGAAACCTTTAGGAAATCATTGAAATCTTTCTGAAATCTTTGCGAAATATCTCTAATATTTTTGAAATACTTGATAATATTTGTAAAACTGTTGAAGTCTTTGTGAAAGCTTTAGAAAATCATTGATTTCAATAATTTCAAAAATATTACAAAATGTTTCCAAAGATTTCAATGATTTTTCAAAGATTTCACAACATAGATACCAAATATTTTGCAAAGATGTCGGATAGATTTCAAAGATTTCACAAAGACTTCAATTACTTCATAAAGATTTCAAAGATTGCACAAAGCACAATGATTTCCCAATAATTTCACAAATATTTATCAAATGCTTCAATAATATTTTAAATATTTTTCAAAGATTTCCAAAGATTTCGGAAAGTTTTCACGAAGATTTCAATTATTTCATAAAGATTTGAAATATTTCGGAAAGATTTCAATTACTTCACAAAAAATGATTTCAAAGATTGCACAATGCACAAAGATTTCCCAACAATTTCACAAAGATTTCAAAAGTTTAGCGAAGATTTTCAAAAATTTGAGAGAGATTTGACAAAGATTTCAATGATTTTCTTAAGATTTCACAAAGACTTCAATAATTTTATAAATATTTCATATATTTCGCAAAGATTTCAGAAAGATTTTACAAAGATTTCAATGAGTTCCTAAAGGTTTTAAAGATTTCAAATATTTCGCAAAGATTTCAGTAAGATTTTACAAAGATTTCAATGATTTTCGAAATGCTTCAAAAATTTCATAAAGACTTCAGATAGATTTAAAATATTGCAGAAAGATTTAAATGATTTCCCAAAGATTTTAAATATTTCGCAAAAATTTCGGATAGATTGAAAAGATTTCACAGAAACTTCAATAATTTCACAAATATTTATCAAATACTTCAATAATATTTTTAATATTTTTCAAAGATTTTCAAAGATTTCGGCAAGTTTTCACAAAGATTTCAATGATTTCCTAAAGATATGAAATATTTCGCAAAGATTTCAATGACTTCAGAAAAAATGATTTTAAAGATTGCACAAAGATTTCCCAACAATTTCACAAATATTTCAAAAGTTTAGCAAAGATTTTCAAAATTTTGAGAGAGATTTTACAAAGATTTCAATGATTTTCTAAAGATTTCACAAAGACTTCAATAATTTCACAAATATTATCAAATATTTCAGATATTTCGCAAAAATTTCCAAAGATTTCAGAAAGATTTTATATAGATTTCAATGATTTCCTAAAGGTTTCAAAGATTTCATAAAGATTTCAAATATTTCGCCAAGATTTCAGAAAGATTTTACAAAGATTTCAATGATTTTCCAAAGATTTCAAATATTTCGCAAATATTTCAGATAGATTTCAAATATTGCACAAAGATTTAAATGATTTCCCAAAGATTTCACCAAGAATTTTAAATATTTCGCAAAAATTTCGGATAGATTGAAAAGATTTCACAAAAGCTTCAATGATTTCCCAAAAATTTCAATAATTTCACAAATATTTCCAAAGATTTCAAAGATTTCACAAAAACTTCGAAGATTTAAAATATTCTGCAAAGATGTCGGATAGATTTTAAATATTGCACAAAGCACAATGATTACCCAAAGATTTCAAAAATATTAAAAAAATTAAGCAAGGATATCGGACAGATTTGAAAGATTTCAATAATTTCACAAATATTATCAAATACTTCAAAAATATTTCAAAAATATTTCAAATATTTTTCAATGATATCGGAAAGTTTTCACAAAGATTTCAATGATTTCACAAAAAAATCAAATATTTCGCAAAAATTTCGGACACAGAGTTTAAAAAAATTCTGCGTGGATACCGGATATATTTAAAAGATTGAAAAAGATTTGAATGATTTTCCAAATATTTCACAAACATTTCAACAGTTTTACAAATATCATCAAATATTTCAAAAATATTCTAAATATTTCGCAAAGATTTCCAAATATTTCAGAAAGTTTTCACAAAGATTTCAATAATTTCACAAAGATTTCAAAGATTGCACAAAGCACAATGATTATCCAAAGATTTCAAAAAGATTTTAAAATTTTAGCAATGATATCGGACAGATTTTAAAGCTTTCAATGATTTCCCGAAGATTCCACAAAGATTTCACAAATATTTATGAAATACTTCAAAAATATTTTTAATATTTCTCAGAGATTTCCAAAAATTTCGGAAATTTTTCACAAAGATATCAATGATTTCCTAAATTTTTAATATTTCTCAGAGATTTCCAAAAATTTCGGAAATTTTTCACAAAGATATCATGACTTCCTAAAGATTTGAAATATTTCGCAAAGATTTCAATTACTTCACAAGAAAATGATTTCAAACATTGCACAAATCACAATGATTTCCCAAAGATTTCGAAAGTTTAGCAAAGATTTCAAAAATTTTAGAGAGATTTTACAATGATTTCAATGATTTTCTAAAGATTTCACAAAGACTTCAATAATTCCACAAATATTATCAAATATTTCAAAAATATTGCAGATATTTCGCAAAGATTTCACAATGATTTCAATGATTTTCTAAAGACTTCACAAAGACTTCAATAATTTCACAAATATTATCAAATATTTCAAATATTTCGCAAAGATTTCAATGATTTTCCAAAGGCTTAAAAAATGTCATAAGGATATCAAATATTTCGCAAAGATTTCAGATAGATTTCAAATATTGCACAAACATTTATACGATTTCCTAAAGATTTTACAAAGATTTTAAATATTTCGCAAAAATGTTTGATAGATTAAAAGATTTCACAAAAACTTCAATGATTTCCCAAAGATTTCAATAATTTCACAAATATTACCAAGTATTTCAAATATTTCCAAAGATTTCAGTGATTTTTCGAAGATTTCATAAAAATTTCGAAGATTTAAAATATTCCACAAAGATGTCGGATAGATTTCAAAAATTTCACAATGACTTAAATTACTTCACAAAGATTTCAAAGATTGCGCAAAGCACAATGATTACCTAAAGATTTCAAAAAGATTTAAAAAATTTAGCATGGATATCGGACAGATTTGGAAGATTTCACAAAGATTTCAATAATTTCACCAATATTATCAAATACTTCAAAAATATTTTTAATATTTCTCAAAGATTTCAGAAATTTTTCACAAAGAGTTCAAAGATTTCACAAAAAAATCAAAAATTTCGGATAGATTGAAAATATTTCAACTTAAATTATTTTCCAAAGATTTCAATAATTTCAAACATATTACGAAATATTTCCAAAGATTTCAGTGATTTTTCAAAGATTTCGAAAAAATTTCATAGATATCGGACAGATTTGGAAGATTTCACAAAGTTTTCAATAATTTCACCAATTTCAAAAATATTACAAAATATTTCCAAAGATTTCAGAAAGATTTCAATGATTTTTCAAAGATTGCACAAACATTTAATAGATTTGACTTGAGTTACTTTAAAGGAGGTTTTTCGGGTTTCAATCGGTTTCAGGTTAGCCCATGTGAACTGCAATGTTCACGAAACTTCGGAAAAATTCGTAATTTTGCACACGATTGAAACCCTTTAAATTAATCAAATTAAATTAAATTTAATTTAATTAAACCCTTTAAATCTTTTAAATTTTTCATAACGAATCATCGTCAAGGAGAGTAATGAAAAAATCAGAACAGAATAGAGAGGAAAATACAAAACAGCTTTGAAGGAATTATGAAACTATTATTTAAACTGACAAAAGAAAGTAAAAGTACAGAGTTTGTCAGAATGAGAAACAGAAAAGGTGAAATGCTATATGATATAGACGGGATAGTAGACGCTTTAAAAGAGTCTTTTAAAGGGAAATGGCTTAATGGTATAATAATAATAAAATCGTGAAAGCATTACATCTATCACTTTAATTACTTGATAAATATTTCAAAGGTTGCATAATGCACAAAGATTTCACAATTTTTCAATAATCTCACAAAGATTTCAAATATTTCGCAAACATTTCGGATAAATTGAAAAGGTTTCACAAAGACTTCATAATTTCACAAATATTTCCAGAGATTTCAATGATTTTTCAAAGATTTCGAAGATTATAATTATTTCACAAATATTTCAGGTAGATTTTTGGAAAAATTCAAACGATCAGATGAATTTAATCATTCGATTTCAGAGGGGGACAAATCAATATTTTGCCTCTCCCTGGTCGATTTATGGGGGGGGGGGGCATTGCCCCCTCTGCCCCCTAAGGCTCTGCCGTCACTGATTGTGTACTTTTTGAATGAAATAGTAAAAGTTGGTATCTGAAATATACGAGTGGATGCAGAGCACTTGGCTCCCGAACATTTGGCCCCCCCCCCCCCCCTCCATCGACGCACATCTCTTCCATGGTTCATTCCAATCGTTCCAATTTCAGGATACATAGGTCATTCAAAATACATTCATGGCAATATAAAAAAGCCCGAAAAACATGAAAAATGTTTAATAAATCAATTATACAATCAAGAATATCTCCTCTTCTATATATAATACGTAATACAAATAATTACTAATGGACAATTTTAATATCACTTATGACTTTCTTGTAATGTTTAACAAATTTCTGTTTGTTTAAATAATTTTTAGAAATTTTGAAAATAAACAACAATTAATTGTTTAAATAATCACATGTTTTAAAAAAAATGTATTACTCCAAACAATGACCAACTATTACATTTTATTTAGAAAATACGATTGTTTGTTTACATATTTTAGAAAAAAAATTGTTTAAAGAAGTAAAATTTATTTAAACAATTTAAAATTGTTAAAAAACTCATGAGGGATTTTTAAATTGTCCGTATCAAGATTCCCTTTTAACGAATGACTCGACACTTTTTTTTTTTAAAAGATATTATCTTATTGTAAAAATATTTTGTTTTATTGATAAAATAGGACTAAAATACTAATTTAGGCTGCAAACGTTCATATACATCCGCTTTCTCGTGTTAAAAATAAATTTGTTACGATTTTTCAAATAATAAATTATAAACTAATATGCTTTGCTTTTAACAAATATATTTTTAAAATCAAAATTCATTTTTACCAATTTTCTTGACACTTTTGTTTTTAGAAAGATATTATAATAATTTGAAAGATATGGATTGAAATTGAAAATTCAGAATTTGGCTATTTTTCAACACATAAACTTCATTTTTGTTTCAAAATCAGTTAAAAATATCTCTGCAAAGATCTGTCGCTATGATAATTCTTAAATTGACAATTGTTAATATTCTAAACAATATTCATAAAAATGCATCGTTTAGCTATTTGTCAATGAATACGCGTAATTTTAGCTTAAAAATCTGATGAGAATGTATTTTCGATGACTCTTTGCTATGGCGGTCTATTAATTCACAAGAATTAATAATTATTTAAACAATTTTTATTAAAAAATTCAGAATTTGGCTATTTTTCAACTACTAAGCTTCATTTTTGTCTCAAAATCAGCTAAGAATATCTTTGCGATGACTTGTCGCTATGATAATTCTTAAATTGATAATTTTCAATATTTTAAACAATATTCACAAACAAATTCATAGTTTAGCTATTTTTCAACGAATACGCGTAATTTTAGCCTAAAAATCGGATAAGAATGTATTTTCGATGTCCCTTTGCTATGATGCTTCATAATTTTACAAGAATCATTAATTATTTAAACAAATTCAGAGTTTGGCTATTAATCAATGAATACGCTTAATTTTACTTTACAAAACTGATAATAATGTCTTTGCGATGACTCTTTGCTATGACGGTCTATAAATTTACAAGAATTAATAATTATTCAAACAATTTTCATTAAAAATCTCAGAATTTGGCTGTTTTTCAACTAATAAGCTTCATTTTTGTCTCATAATCAGCTAAGAATATCTTTGCGATGACTTGTTGCTATGATAATTCTTCAATTGACAATTTTTTATATTTTAAACAATATTCACAACAAAATCGATAGTTTAACTATTTTTAAACGAATACGCATAATTTTAGTTCAAAAATGTGATAAGAATGTATTTGCGATGACTCTTTGCCATGATGCTTTATAATTTCACAAAAATTACACAGCCACACAACAAAAAATCTTTTTCCGGGCCTGGAGGTCAGACCATGCTTACTATATGTTTTTGGGGTCGCTGAATCCGAATCCGAGGTCCAAAAAACTCCAGCACGTCAGGGTTCTGACATAACCTCAAAAACCCTCATAAATTGTTTTTTTCAAGTCCGGAGGTCAGACAATGTTTATTTTATGTTTTTGGGGTCGCTGAATCCGAATCCGAGGTCCAAAAATCCCAGGAAGTCAGGGTTTTGACATAACCTCAAAAACCCTCATAATTTTTTTTTTCTAGTCCGGGGGTCAGACAATGTTTATTACATGTTTTTGGGGTCGCTGAATCCGAATCCGAGATCCAAAAATCCCAGGAAGTCAGGGTTTTGACATAACCTCAAAAACCCTCATACATTTTTTTTCGAGTCCGGGGGTCAGACAATGTTTATTATATGTTTTTGGGGTCGCTGAATCCGAATCCGAGGTCCAAAAATCCCAGGAAGTCAGGGTTTTGACATAACCTCAAAAAACCTCATAAACCTTTTTTTTCGAGTCCGAGGGTCAAACAATGTTTATTATATGTTTTTGGGGTCGCTGAAAAAATCGTCTCTTTTTCACGTCCTTGGCGTGCTGGAGTTTTTTACACTACGGATTCAAATTCAGCGACCCCAAAAAAATATAGTAAACATGCTCTGACCCCCGGACTCGGAAAAAAAAGTTTCATGAGGTTTTTTGAGGTTATGTTAAAACCCTGACTTCCTGGGATTTTTAGACCTCGGATTCGGATTCAGCGACCCCGAAAACATATAATAAACATGGTCTGACCTCTAGACCTGGAAAAATATTTTTCATGAGGTTTTTCAAGGTTATGTCAGAACCCTGACGTACTGGGGTTTTTTAGACCTCGGATTCGGATTCAGCGACACCAAAAACATATAGTAAAGCATGGTCTGACCTCCAGGCCCGAAAAAAGTTTTTTTTTTGTGTCGCTGTGTTATTAATTATTTTATTTATTTATAGTTTGGCTATTTTTCATCGAATCCACTTAATTTTTATTTACGAATCGGCTAAGAATGTATTTTCAATGACTCTTTGTTTGAAACTTTTTTTTTGTTTTAATAAAAATTGTTAACATAATTACTAATTGTTCTCATTTTGGAAAGTACCATGGCAAAAAGTCATCGGAAAGATATTATCAGTTGATTCCGTAAAATAATTAAGCCTATTAATTGAAAAATAGTCAAACTCTGAATTTGTTTATGAAAATTGTTTAAATCATTAATACTTGTGCTAAATTTGCAAAGTGTCGTAGCAAAGAGTCATTGGAAAATAATTATTAGTTGATTGCGTAAGAAAACTGAGCCTATTCGTCGAAAAATAGCCAAACTCTAAATTTGTTTATGAAAAGCGTTTAAAAAATAGCCAAATAGCATCTAGCTAAGTGCTCTGCATTCACTCGTTGAAATATGATTTTCGAATGGGACGGATGTTTTTTCAGGATTTTTGTCGAGGACTGTAGATTTGTAAAACCAATGGGCAACAGCCCTCCAGGCCCCAGGGATGAATGATGCACTTGTGTTGTTCTATACAGTTACTTGAGAGTTACCTGTGTTATACTCTTACCTGTCACAAAACCCAGGTATACAATTTTCGCGCTGACAGGTGATGACTCGATTCTCTTTGCTTTCTACTTTTCGAAGAATTTCAGAGATTGCAATTGATCTTTAAGTACAAACCTGTAGAAAGACTGCACCCACAATAGGGTGGGTCGAGAATAAATATTTTTGGAAAAAGGTTTCAAAAATTTCTTGTTTGCAGAGTTTTTTAATTTTATTGATTTTCATTTTTTTTACATACCTGGAGGTCAAAAAAGTCTTCTCAATTTTTTTTTTAATTTAACCTTTTTTTTCAGAAATTTTTTTTAACAAGTTTGCAAATAGGAGGAAAATTATTTGAGGTACATAAAAAATTGATAGTGGCACTAATACTTTAGAAAAAAATCCCCAAGTCCCAGGAATCGAAATTGGGAATACAGCGAATTTTTAAAATTTTGGTATTTCATGAACTTATCCTTATAACTTGTGGTTTAAACACTTTTCTGAGCATGTGTGGGTTTTTGTAAACATAGAAATACGCTAGAAAAAAAATCTACCGAAATAAAAATAAAAAAAAAAGAAACGCTGCTTCAGAATTTTTAAGATTTTCTGTTTCCCATTTTCATTTTTGGGTCTCGTAGATTTTTTTTCTAGTGTATTTCTAGGTTGAAAAATTTCACACAGGCTCGAAAAATGTTAAACTTATAAATAAATAAAAATTAATTCTGTCAGATACAAAATTCCGAAATAAGAAAATTTGCTGTCATTCCACTTTCAATTCCTGGGTCTTGTCGATTTTTTTCCTAGTGTATTTCTATGTTCAAAAAACCCACACATGCTCAGAAAAATGTTTCAACTACAATTTATAAAAATAAGGTCATAAAATACCAAAATCAAAAATTTTTAAAATTCGCTGTATTGCCAATTTCGATTCCTGGGTCTTCGGGATTTTTTGCTAAAGTATTTTTGTCACTAAAAAGTTTTTACCTACCTCAAATAATTTCCCTCCTATTTGCAAGCATGCTAAAAAATTCTGGAAACAATGGTAAATTAAATAGGAATTATCCATCAGAAGACTTTTTTGACCTCCAGGTATGTAAACAAAAAAAATTTAATTTATAATTAAAAATTCTCAAATTAATTATAATTTTTTAGGACCCCAATACGCTACTTTTCCGCGTTGTAGCGATTTTGAATTCCAAAAGTATTTATTTTCGACCCACCCTAACCCACAATCTGAAATCAATCAGAACTTTTAAATTAAATCTAATAGTTTCCTACTTGCCTAATTTGATATTAATTCAATTTTCCTAATTTGAAATTAATTCCACCTCCATAATTTTGTACCTATTCAATTCCAAATCGTCCGAATTTCGGTTTGAAATCCATATTTTGAAAAGTAAAATAAAACATTTCCCTCCTTGCATTTGAAAATTCAATTTCCTGGTGCAAAATTTTTTACAAAAAATTACAACATTTCTAAAACTGTAATTTTTTGTTAAAACACGTACTTTTTTGTACAAAATGTACAAAATTTAACAAAAAAATATAGTTGAACACAAATGGCTATTTTTTTCTGGTACTTTCGTGTAGAAAATTAAAAAAATTAACAATAAAGTACAAGTTTTTACAATTAAAAATTTATTATAACTTTTTATTAATGTTTTTTTTTACTCTGTTGTAAAAATCTACAAGGTATTACAGAAAACTACAGAATTTTACATTTTTTAGATTTGGGTGTTTGACGTCATGAAAACAGTTTTAATTATACGTAAATTATTGTAGAAAATTACAAATCTTTACAAAAGAATACAAAATTTCACAAAAGTTAAAATATTGGGAAACTGTACTTAAAATTATGTTGTATATTTTTACCAAGAAATTTTGGTATTATAATCAATCACACTGAACTGTAGTTCGATTATTGAAAATTGAACAATTATTGACTTTACAGGACGATTCAATTTTTCAATTTTCAATTCCTATTCAAATATTGTTTCAATCTGAAATATTCCATTTGAACCCATTTAATTTGAAATTTTTTAATTGAGTGAGACATTTTTTTGAATTTTTAGCAATATTTTACTTTTCATTATAAATAAAATATTAAAAACTGAACAATTTTAAACAATTTTAAACATTTCAGAATGTTAAATTAAAACTTTGTACTTTACAATTTTAATTATTCTATTTAACAAATTATTAATATGTAAGTGAAATAATTGAATTTTGATGCGTAAATAACAATTGAACAATTGTCAATTTGGGAAAAATTTGAATAGTTTAAGAGATATTTACCAGTTTTGAGAAGATCCAAACTTATTTTAAAACTGAAAAAGATTTCGAAAAGAAACTAAATTCAGATTTTTGAAGATTTCGAAATAAAATTTTGAAGCTTTTTATTGATCTTTAAAGGTTTTGAGAAAATGAAAAAAGTTTTCTAACTGTGCTGGGAAAATTTAATATGGTTTTTTTTTTAAATTAATTTTAAGAGAATATTTAAAAATATTTGAAAAAATTTTGAATAATAAATAGCAATTGAGCAATTATTGATTTGGAAAATAATCGAATAAGTTTAAAATATATTTAGAAGTTTCGAAAAGATTCCAAAATAATTTAAAACGTGAAAAGATTTCTAAACATTTAAAACACAATGTAGGTTTTTGAAGATGTCAAACACAAAATTTATAATCTTTTTAAGCATTTTAAAAGGTTTTAAATAAATAAAAAAATATTTATCAAAATTCCGGGAAAAACTAACAATAATTTTTTTTGAAAAATTAATTTGAAAAGATTATTTAATAAGAATTCCAAAATTTTCATAAAAGAATCTGGATGATTTTAAGGTAATTTTTTTACTTTTGCAAGATTCCCCAAAAATGTTTTGAGTTCCAAGCTGATAAACTTATTATCAGATTCCTGGAAAATTTTTAAATTATTTTTCTAAAACAAATTTTAAAGCAAATATTTAAAAAGATTTCAAAACAAATTTTAATGTACAAATTAATGTTTCTAGCTTAAAATTGCTTAAAATGACATAATTTGGAAAATTTATACATTTTTTTATTCATTCTTCAATTCATATAGAATTGAAAATGATAGCGTGGATTCCTTGTTTTATATTTTAATTGTACAATGTATAAAAATTAAAATTGAAATTTTACAGTTTAACGGCTTTTAATTTAAAAAATTTCGATTGAAAAGTTTTTAAAGCTTTAATTTTATACGCAAAAATTACTGAGCGTTTAAATTAACATTTTTGAAAGCTTTAATTTGAAAAGTTTAAAATTCAAAAGTATTCCACTTTGAGTGTTTTAATTTAAAAGTTTTTATAACTTCAAATGAAAAAAATTTATTTTCAAAAGTTTGAATCTTTTAATTTCATTGACCGTGGTCAATTCTTCCTCAATTGTTCAATTTAGATTCGCAGTCAAAAAGTGGTTCTTTTTCGACCTAGGATAATAAATATTCAAACGTAAGGTTTTTTTTTGTTAATAACGATTATTCATTCTTGTCATGAATATTCTACTATTCCTTTAAAATTTAAACAATATTCTAAATATTTTTCACCCTAGGTCAAAAAAGAACAACTTTTTGGCTGCAAAAGCTGTAAATTCCTGTAGATTCACGTAGAAAATAAAAACTACAATAAAATACAACAATTTACGAAAAAATACAAAAAAAAGTACAAAATTCGTCTCAATAATAGAAAAAAGTTGTACTGTCCTGTAATTTTAGTTGTAATTTATTGTATTTATTTGTATATTCCTGTGAAAATAGTTTTACTTTTCTGTACTTTTTGGTAAAAATTTTTCCACCAGGGTTATCAAAAACATTTTTTAAAAAGTCTGTAAACTTGAGTTTTATGAGCAATGTAAGATTATCTAAATAATATATGCAATAATAATAATAATCAATGGTACAAAGGTGCCCAGCAGTGTGTAGATTTCTGATGATTTCTGAAAAAAAAAACTTTTGAAGAATTTAAAAATATTTCAAGAGAATGGAAATATTTCTTAAAATTCCTATGGAAATTTTAACTGACTTCTTATTTAAAAATATAAATAAATAAATTTTAAGAGAAAATTAGGAAAGATTTCAAAACATTTTAAATTATTTTCTAAAAGTTTGAAAAAAATGGATGATTTCAAAGCAAAAATGTTCAATTGCAAGATTACAAAGTTTTATAAGAAATAGAAGTTTTAAATAGATTTATAAATCAATTTGAAACTTTTAAAACATTTCAAAAAGTTAAAAAAACGTACATTTTTCAATATTTGGAAATAAAATTTTTGAATTTGAAAATTCCTGGAAAAATGTATACTGATTATTTATTTTGAAAAATGAATTTTAGGAGAAAATTGACAAACACTTAAAAATATTTTAAATTATTTTATAAAATTTCGAAAAAGAATATGGACGATTTTAAAGTTGAATTTTTCAATTAGCAAGAGTACAAAGTTTAAAAGAAAATTCGTGGTAAGTTTAAGAGATATTTAGAAGTTTTAAACAGATTTTTAATTAATTTAAAACTTAAAAAGATTTTTGGGAAGATAAGAAATGTATATTTTTGAATATTCTGATCGAATAATTTAAACGGATTTTTTACTTTGAAAAATTAATTTTAAAAGAATATTCAAAAAGATTTAAAACATTTTAAAAGATTTCCAAAATTATTAAAACAGAATCTGGAAGAATTGAAGGCCATTTTTTTAATTTTTCAGAATTCTAAGAAAATTTTTGCAAAAATTCGAATAATTTGAAAAGATATTTAGATTGGTTAAAGGTTTTAGAAATGGTTAGAAAATGATTAAAAATTTGAAAAGATCCAAAAAATTTCAAAACAAAATGTAAATTTTGGAAGATTTCAAAAAAATTTCGAAGCTTTTTAAGAATTTCGAAAGGTTTCAAGAAATTTAAAAACTTTTTTTGAGATTCCTGTGAAAATTTTTAATGATTGTTTATTCCTAAAAATTAATTTTTAAAGAAAATTTAAAAAGATTTCAGAAGATTTCTACAAATGTCAAAAAAAATCTGGAAAATTTAAGGGCAATTTTTTTGTTCTTAAAAGATTTTTCAAAAATTTAGAATAATTTGAAACAGTTAATTAAAAAATATTCTTCTGATAGTCCTAAATATATTTTTAACTGACTCGAATTTTTCCTACAATTTTGCCAAATCCTGTGAAATAAAAAAATTATACTTTTTTGACATACCTGAAATTATCAAAAATCTTTTTGAATTTTCTCAAGAATCTTAGGAAAATTATATTTCTACAACCTTAAAAACAAATCAACAACTAAACTTAAAAAAGAAGTACTCATTCGAAATTTTTATTTTGCGTTCAAAATCATTATTTTTTTATCCCCTCAAATTATAATTTGGGTGACATTTTTTTTCTTCCTTGACTGAAAAATCTTTTTTGGTTGAAAGTTAAACTATGTATTTGGTTGAAAATTCGTTTTTTTTTTTTCAAAAAAGACCCATTGATTAAAACAACAAGTTTTATAAGAGCAACCTAAGCGTAAATTATAAAAAAATATTTGAGGTCATAATTCTTTATTTAACTGTAGTTATTTGCATTTTTTTCTGCTTTCGGCAAAAGCCATAATTTGCATTCAATTTTAATTTCAAAAAACTCGTTTTATTCTTTGAAAAGTTCTTTACAATTTTGTAAAAAATATTGTAAAGAACCGTTGAAGGAATAGAATGAGTTTTTGTTAATTTATAATCAAATGAAACTTACGACTTTTCCCTAAAGCGGAATAAAATATTGGAAAATATGTAAATAACGTTTTAACGTTTTTTTTATCATAAAGGTTTTTTTTGCGATTTAGAAACTTTTTCATGTTAAAAATGTAAAATCTACATGCAAAAAAATGTAAAAGTTTTTATAAATGAAAATAAAACAAGACCCTGTATCTTTTAATTGCTAAAGTTTTCCCAGTTTTTTAGTTACAAATATTTGAAGTACTTTCCGATTTTCAACAGTTCAGAAAAATTTTTTTAATTTATTTTAAATTTTTTATTCAAAGTTTTGATTCAAGTTTTTGATTTCAAAATTTTGTTATTGTTGATCCACAAAATTTACATTTAAAACTTGAAAAAATTTCGAAAAAGTTAGAAAAAACGTACATTTTTGAATATTTGGAAATGAAATTTTTGAAGCTTCTTAAAGATTTTGAAAGGTTTCACGATAATAACAAAATTTTCTTTAAAGTCATGAAAAAATTTTTAATGATTTTCTAATTGGAAAAATTAATTCAAAAAGAATATTTCAACAGATTTTAAATTATACCCAAAAATGTCATAACAGCATCTGGAAGATTTGAAAGCAAGTTTTTTCATTTTTCAGAATTTTAGGAAAATTGTTTTAAAAATTCGAAGAATTTCAAACAATACTTAGAAGGTATTAAATTTTTTGAAATGGTTAAAATATGATGTTAATTTTGAAAAGATTTTCAAAAGTTTGTAAAAAAGTGTAAATTTTTAAAGATTTCGAAAAAAATTCCGAAACTTTTTAAGAAGTTTGAAAGGCTTGAAGAAAATAAAAAAATTTTCTTGAGATTGCTGTGGATTTTTTTTATGTCTTTACTTTGAAAAATGAATTTAAAAAAAAAATTTTAAAGGATTCAGAACATTTCAAAAGATTTCTACAAATGTCGAGAAAAATCTGAAAGATTATCCTAAATATCTTTTAAACTGACTCGAATTTTTCCTAAAATTTTGCGAAATCCTGTGAAATTTTTGTTCTTTCTTTACTGACAAACTTTTTTTGGTTAAAAATTGAAATATTTGGTTGAATTTTCGTTTTTCTGGTTCGAAAATGAATCTGTTTTTATTTATCTCTTTGATTGACAATGTCACTATTTCGTTGAAAATTCGTCTTTCCTATATTTGAAAGGTCAAAGGAGTGCGTCAAAGCACGCCGCTTATCGTATCTTTTTACGTTATCGATGAGAATATTCATACTGATAAGTTACTGCGATCATACAGAATTCGGCTGGGGCTCATTTTTGTTTTTTGAAAAATGTATTTAATCTTAAAAAATGTTAATGAATTCATTCTGTGCTCCTCTTTAATTTTTTTTTTCAAAATTTAGATAGCTTTTAAGCGAATTAAAAAAAGTTTACAATTTCAACTACAAGTTGTTTTTTTATTATAATTATAAATAATGGAAAATTATGAATATTTAGAAATTCATTTTATTTTTATTTTTTTTGCATTTTCGACGACTGTGACTTCTTTCAAGTTTAAAATATTTAAAAAAATCTTAAGCAATTGGAAATATGATTTCATCCTGGGCTAATTATTTGTAAAAAAAAATTACAATTTGAATTAACGTTTTAGCTCATTCTTTAATGTTTCTTTTGAAAATTATATGGCCTTAGCTTTTTTTCAAAAACAATTTTTATTAGAATAATAAATCATACAAATTATAAACATTCATAAATTTATTTTACTTTCATTTACATTTTCAAAGACAATTACATCTTCTAATTTAAACTAACAGTACAAAATCATGAACGTTTAGAATTTTATTTTATTTAACTTTCGGTTACATTTTCAAAGAATATGACGTCCATCTAATTGTAACTATTATTGCAATCCTAAAAAATTGATCATATGTATTCATTTTGTGTTTTTTTTTATAAAACATTAAAATTATAATTATTTTTGGAATTTAAAGAAGTTGAGAAAATTAAAAAAATGTTTTATCCTTGGCTCATATATCTATAAAGAAAACGGAATCAACTAAGAATATCTTTCCGATGACTTCTTTCTATGATGCTTGATACATAAATTCCCAAGAATTATTAATTATTTAAACAATTTTCATGAACAAATTCAGAGTTTGCATATTTTTATTTTTCTGATATCTCTTTCCTGCGATATTTTGCAAATTTGATAATGATTGATTATTTAAACAATTTTCATAGACAAATTCAGAGCTTGGCCATTTTTCAACGAATAGACTTTTGGCTATTGTTCAGCGAATAGGCTTTTGGCTATTTTTCTACAGAATTAACTAAGAATATTTTCCCGATGACTTTTTTGTATGATGCTTTGCAAATTTCTAAGAATTATTAATTATTTTAAAGAATTAAGAGTTTCGCCATTTTTCAAGGAATGGGCTTAATTTTTACGGAATTACCAAGAATGTATTTCCAATAAATCTTTTCTACAATACTTTGCAAATTTATAATAATTATTAATTATTTAATACTTTAATGTATAGAATTCCTGAAAATGAAATAAGAATCCAACGACCAAATTTGGAGAACCATCACTAAATGCTCCTATTGTAATTTCAAAAAAAATTGGTTTCTTTGGACAAAAAAAACATATTTAGAGTTTGGCTATTTTTCAAGGAATAGGCACAATTTGTTTACGGAGTCAATTTAGAATGTTTTTCCGATGATTCTTTCCTATGTTGAATTTGAAAAATGTAAATTTACAAGGATTATTAATTATTTGAACAATTCCCATAAAACAATTCACAGTTTGGCTACTTTTAAATGAAAAGGCTCAATTTTCTACAGAATTAACTCAGAATATCTTTCTGATTACATTTTTCTATGATTCTCTGCAAATTTCGAAGATTTATTATTTATTCAAACAATTTTCATAAATAAATTATGAGTTTGGCTATTTTTAAAAGAATAGGCTCAATTTGTTTCTGGAATCAATAAGGAATGTATTTCCGATAACTCTTCTCTACAATACTTTACACATTTACAATAATTAATAATTATTCAAACAATTTTCATAAACATATTTATTAAAACTAACTAAAATTTATTAAAAACTCAAAAATAATTATTTAAACAATTTTCCTAAACATATCCAGAGTTTGGCTGTTTTTCAAGGAGTAGGCACAATTTTTTTACGGAGTCAACTAAGAATATCTTTCCGATGACACTTTTCTAGGTTGCTCTGTAAATTTACAAGAATTATTAGTTATTTGAAAAATTTCGATTAAAAAAATCAGAGTTTGGCTATTTTTCGATGAATAGGATCAATTTTATACAAAATTAGCTACAAATATCTTTCCGATTACTTTTTTTCTGTAGTGCTCTTGAAAATTCCAAGATTTAATAATAATTTTAACAATTTTCATGAAAAAATTAGGACTCAAGCTATTTTCCAATGAATAGGCTCGATTTTCAAAAAAAAAATAACTAAGAATATCTTTCCGATCACTTTTTTCTATAATGCTCTGCAAATTTCCAAGATTTATTAATTATTTAGACAATTTTCATAAGCAAATGAGAAGTTTGGCTATTTTTCAAAGTATAGGCTCTTTTTTTTGCCAACGGCGATACCACGCTGAAAACACCAGTTCTCGTAAGATCACTGAGGTTAAGCATTGTTGGGCGCGGTTAGTACTTGAATGGGTGACCGTTCAAGAATACGCGTGCTGTTGGCCCGTCGTGGGTGTGGTGGGCCCACATTGGTAGTAAATATCCACCTAGAAACACTACCCGAATCGGGTAGTGAGGCAATGAACTTTCGAGTTCGAACTGCTAATCTATGTATGTATGTATAGGCTCATTTTCTTTCAAACAAAAAAAAAACAAAGAATGTATTTTCAATAACTGTTTTCTACGATACTTTGCAAATTATCAATAATTATTAATTATTTCAACCATTTTCGTAAAGATATCCAGAGCTTGGCTATTTTTCAAGGAATAGGCAGATTTTTTTTATGGAGTGAAGTACGAATGTCTTTTCGAATACTCTTTTCTATGTTGCTCTACAAATTCAGATTTGGGCTATTTTCAACGAATAGGATAAATTTTTTTATAGAATTAACCAAGAATATTCTTCCGATTACTTTTTTCTGAGGCTAAGAAAAGTCTTTCTCATGACTCTTTTATATGTTGCTTATGTAAATTTACAAGAATTATTAATTATTTAAAAAATTTCCATTAAAAAATTTAGAGTTTGTCTATTTTTCAACGAATTGGCTCAATTTGTTTACAGAACCAGAAAGAATGTATTTGTAATAAGTCTTTCCTACGTTACTTTGCAAATTCACAATAATTATTAATTATATCAACAATCTTCGTAAAGATATTCAGAGTTTGTCTATTTTTCAACGAATAGGAACAACTTGTTTACGGAATCAATAAAGAATGTTTTTCAAATAACTGTTTCCTATGATACTTTGAAAATTTAAAATAATTATTAATTATTTAAACAATTTTCATACACATATTCAGAGTTTGGGGTTTTTTAAAGGAATAGACACCATTTGTTTAAGGAGTCAACTAAGATTGTCTTTCCGATGACTCTTTACTATGTTTTGTAAATTTACAGGAATTATTAATCATTTAAACAACTTTCAGGAACAAATTCAGAATTTGGCTATTTTTCAACGAATAGGGTAAATTGTTTACATAATTAACTATAAATATATTTCAGATGACTTTTTTCTATTATTCTTTTCAAATTTCCAAGATTTATTGATTATTTAAACACTTTCATTTTCCAGAGAATAGGCTCAATTTTTTCACGGAATCAACAAAGAATGTATTTCTAACAACTTTTTTCTACGATACTTGGAAATTTACAACAATGATTATTAATTCAAATAATTTTCATAAACAAATTCAGAGTTTTACTATTGTTTAGCCTACATAAAAACATACACGCAGCTATAACCTATATTATAATAAATACAACTTTTCTATCTGAACTATAATTTTAAAATCGAAACCATTTGAACATTTTAAACAAATTGATTTTTATAAGAAAATATATGCACTATATATTTAATAAGAATTAAAAAAGCATACAAATTTGATAATGGTAAAAACTTTCCTTTTCGCATTAATTGCAGTCTTTTTCATGTTTGTTAATATTTTGTTAATATTATTTTGTATTATTACCTATTGTACCATGCCTTTTTTAAAACTCCGGTGAAACAGAGGTCTTTATACGGGTTCTCAACTTCACTGTATATGGGCCTGTGAAAATTTGTCTTTTACTAAGGTGGGCTTAAAATCACTGTATGAATTTAATCACAACCAGTCATAACCCGCAGCTGCTTGCGACTTTATTAGAAGTATACGCATTTGCCCGGACATTTGGCCAGAGGAGAGGAAAACTGCAGAAAACCACCTCCCGAGTTCATCTGGCTTTTCGACAGTCGAGTTTGAAGGCAGACATTTGACCTAGGCTATCGAAACTTTTCTTTTTTTTTTTTTTTTGCTGGAAGAGTCGACTTTGAAGGTTGCTTTATCTCTTTGGGTAGAAATTGAATCTTTTTTAGTTGCAAATTCATCTTTGTAGATCAAAATACAACTATGTTGTTGAAGAATCATATTCTGTTAGAAATGTAATTCTTTTTACGAAAATCCAAATTCTTTGTTAAAAATTCGTCTTGTTTGGTAGTAAAGTTCTTTGTTGAAAATGCATCTTTCACGGTTGAAAATTAAACTGTCTTCTAAAAAATTAGTTGTTTTGGCTTGAAGATTCGACTATTTTGTCAAAATGCAACTGTTTGCGGTTAATATTAATTCCTTTTTATTTGAAAATTCGATCATTTAGTTGAAAAATCATCTTTTCGGGTTTGAAATCCCCCTATTTTCGTAAAACGTCACCCTATTTGCCCTGTTTAGAGATCATTTTGGGCTGTGAGGTCTGCTAAAATATTATGTTCAATTGTTTGGTGTTTTATTTTAGGCGTTTATCAAATGAAACCGAAGATTAAATTTTCGACCTAAAATTCGGGGGGGGGGGGGGTCTTCGAATTGGTGACATCGCCCCGGGGGGTTCAAGCTTTGTGTGATGATCTGTGACGAAGAAGGTGAGGGGTGGAAAAAGTGTTCAAAATAGCGTGACGTAGTTTTTGAACCGCCCCTATCTTAAGGTAGTAGTATTTCGCTTCATTGAGAAAATCTTCTTCAGAATGTCAGTGGCCTTTACAATCTTACATTCACAGAGTACAATCCCCGTTTTTACCTGATTGATAGAAGTATACACAATCGTTGTAAGCCGGAAATGGCCTGAACCTTTGCGTCTAACGTCTAACATCAGAAATGCCCATCTTCTACTATTTAAGGTACACATTCCTTCCACAAGGTTCAGTGTCCATTTAGGAGGCAAACTGTGTATCTGAAGGACCAGTGAAGACTCGAAAGAAAAAGTGAAAAATTTTTCAAAAAAAATTTGTTTAAAACCACCATGAAGAATCCTGTGCAACTATTGATCTTCTTCGCGATAGCAAGTGTTGAGTACGGATTCGCCAGACGTGTACGACCGCAAATACAAATTATACCAACGGGTTTAATTCCACAGATTTGTGTCACAGCAGGTCGAGAACTTCCACCCTGTGGTATCGGAAAATTTAAGAAAACTCAACACGATTATGAAGAAAAGATTGAGAGAATAAGACAAAGTTATGTGGACATGATTATCGATTTTAAGGACACCAAGGACGTAAGTTTCGAAAATTTCGGTCCGAGCAGAGTTTATTTGGAAAGTTTTGAGTCTTTGGAGAGGCGACTGCAGGTGGAAGAAGCAGATGCGAATTCATCAAAAATCAGAATTCCGACCATTGAAAGCAAATCTACAACCAACATGGTCAGAGTCATCAGATCGTTGAAGAAAACGGTTATTACAGCTACTGAATGTATTCCCCTTGGAGTAGAATTCTGCGACAATTTTCCTAGGCCTTCTATTGATCAAGACACCGAGATTTCGCAAATTCAAAAAAGGAGTCTCCCATCGGTTCCAGAATTTTTTAGTGATTTTTGGAATCCTGAATCAGAGGAAAACAATCAGCATAAATCAAATGGTGAAGCAGAGGGACTTGTTGAAATTGTTCCTCAAAATAGAGAAGATTTTTTTAGAAGAGTGGACAAGCGTAGCATTTCGGAAGATTTGAATCGTGTGGATATTGAAAATGTCAATTATGGTATACTTTATGAAATAATATCACCCAGAAACTTCCAGTTTTCGGAACCGAAGAAAAACGTTGACGAAGTGTCAAAACCGGAAACAGACTTCAGATCAAGGGATGTTGTAACTGTGCACAAAAAGCTAGAGGTAAATTGAAAAAAATTAATCAATTATACAAAAAATTTTAATAATAATTTCACAAAAATTATACAAAAACAACTGATAGATGAAGTAACTTATATTTAATTTACAACTATTTTTTTGTTGATGCTAAAAGAAACACTTTGCCAAATATACATATCTACACTCGGGTGGTGCAAAAACAGTTTTTTTTATAAACAGCAACGACCCTTGACATTGACCCCCCCCCCACATTTTTTGAGATACCCGAAAAAAACATTTCCCATTTTTTGACTTTGAAATTGACATTGAAATTTTAAATGGGGAAAGCTCAAACTGAAAAAAAGGGAAAAACAATTGTTGACAACTTTTTATAAATTAAAGTTTAATCACATCTTTTGGACTGTTCAGCGAATAATATCCACTCAATAAATTTTAATTTTGACCCCACGCCCCTCCAAACATTTTACGGTGCCCGGAAGATGCCCCAATAAATCGAAAATAAGAATTTCAGGGGCCGTCCATAAATTACGTTACCAATGGGGGGGGGGGGGGCAAAACTAATGTTGGTAATAGGGACGTTTGATTAAAAATTCTACTATTAGGTTTAAAATTTGATTATTTTGTTGAAAATGTAACTATTTTTTTACAAAGACTTCTTTTTTTCAAAAATTCAACTTCTTGGTTAAAAGTTTAACATCTTTGTTAAGAATTCGTTTTTGTTTGAAAATTAATTTCTTAACTCAAAATTCAACTATTACATTTTAGGTTGAAAAAATATATTTTTTTAGTTCAAAATTCAACTATTCTGTTGTAGAATATCTTTTTTAGTTAAAAATTCATGTATTTTGTTGAAAATTCGTCTTTTTTGGTAGAAAATTTAACTATTGTGTTGAAAATTTGTTTTTGTTTTTTGGTTAAAAAATAATTTTTCTAATGAAAATGTAACTATTCCATTTTTCGTTAAAAATTAATATTTTTAATTCAAAATTGATATTCTCCAGTTGAAAAAATCTACTATTTGATTAAAAATTAATATATTTGATTAAAAATCCGTCTTTTTTTAGAAAAATTAATTTTGTTGGTTAAAAATGCATCCCTTTCGGTTGAAAATGTAACTGTTTTTTTGTTTTAATCAATCTGTTTTGATTGACGATTTTACTATTTTCTTGAAAATTTATCTTTTTTGCCTAAATTAAACAGTTTTTAATTTCAAATTAAAAAAATATTTTTGGTCTGAAATATCAACTATTACAAGTTTCGTTGAAAATTCATTTTATTTTTGTTGAAAAATAAACTATTTAAGTTAAACTATTTTCTAAAAAATTTATTTTTTGTTTGAAGATTCATAATTTTCATTAAAAATTTAACTATTTTGTTGTAAATTATCTTTCTTATTTGAATTTCATATTTTCGGTTGAAAATTCAACTGCTTTGTGGAAAATTAGCCTTTTTTGCTTGAAAATTCAGAAATTTCGTAGAAAATTAAACTATTTAGTTGTCAATTAACTTTTTTGTTGAAAATTCATATTTTTGGTTGAACTATTTTTTTAAAGAAAATTCAGATATTTGGTTCAAAATTAAACTATTTATTC
This sequence comes from Andricus curvator, assembly GCA_932195095.1. Taxonomy (NCBI): domain Eukaryota; kingdom Metazoa; phylum Arthropoda; class Insecta; order Hymenoptera; family Cynipidae; genus Andricus; species Andricus curvator. The sequence continues at coordinate 121,916 of CAKNYM010051972.1, forward strand.
GAAAATTTAACTATTTGATAGAAAATAAACTTTTTTGTAAAAAAATCATATTTGGCTTCAAAATTCAAAAATTTTGTTAAAACTTCATATTTTTTTTCATCTTCTTGACGAAAAATGTATCTTTATTGAAAATTAAACTTTTTCGAATAAAAATGTAACTGGTTGAAAATCAATCTGTTTTGGTTTACGATTCAACGAATTAGTTTAAAAAATTCGTATTTTTTAATTGAATTCGACAGTTTTTGATTTTAAATTAGAATATTTTTCGGTAAAAAAATAAACCGTTTGGTTTAAAAAAGAAATACTTTGTAAAAAATTCATTTTTTAATTGAAGATTCCCAATTTTAGTTAAAAATTCTTCTATTTGGTTGCAAATTACTTTCTTGGTTTGAATTTCAAATTTTTGGATTGAAAATTCAACTGCTTTGTAAAAAATTCGCCTTTTTCGCTTGAAAATTCAACAGTTTGGTTGAAAATTAAACTATTTGGTTTACACTCCAACTATTTATTTAAATATTTATTTGTTTGGTAGAAAATTAAATTTTTTCTTGAAAATTCATATTTGGCTTTAAAATTCAACAATTTAGTTGAAAATTCGTCTTTTTTGGTAATACATTAATCTTCTTGTTGAAAAATTCATTCTTTTTTAATTGAAATTTCATCTAAGTTAAAAATTAATCTATTCAATTAATAATTATATATTTTGTTGAAAGATTAATTATTTGGTTGAAAATTCAACTATTTTGTTAAAGTCATACTTTTATTGTAAATTTCAACCATGCTTTGTTGAAAATTCGTCCTTCTGGATTGAATTTTGATAATATTTGATAAAATACAACTCTTGAAGTATTTTAAAACTTATATTTAATTGTTTAAACAATTATTATTTATATTTTTTCAAACTTTTTTACTTTGTAAATCGTGGAAAGTTATTATTTTTGAGATAAATGGTACAGTTCATGAATTTTAAGAGTTATATTTTTTGTTTAATATATTTTTTAATTGTTTAAACAATTTTCTATTTATTAAAGTTATTTTTTTCAAGTAGTTTCAACCGATTTGCAAATTATGAGGCAATTTAAATTATTAAAAAAAAGAGATTTCACGGTCTTTCAAAATTTTTTAATTGATTATAGCAGATTTTTAAAATGTTTGACGTTTTTCAAACTATTTGAAATCATTTAAAAAGATTTTATGGGGTTTAAGAGATATTTATAGGATTTCATGAGCTTCGAAAAGTATTTTCCGGAAGTAATGGTGCAATGAAAGATTATTATCGAGACTACTATTTGTTTCTTAGAAACATTTTGACATTGAAACTTTTTTCATTTGTTTAAACAATTTTAAACGAAGAAAAAAACAGAAATCTTTACGATATAATGAGGAAAAAATTGTTTAAACAAATAATAATTGTTTGAAAAATTCAAAATTATTTTATAAATAATTGTCAATTTGTGTTTTACCAAATAACAATCATTAATGTCAAAAACAGTTTTAACAATTCTTTGACATGAATTTTACATAAAACTCCTTTTTTTTTTGGGGGGGGGCTTCTGGACACGATACAAAATGGAATGGATCCTTGCTCTCCAGCATCAAAAATATTTTTCTAATGCATTTTTGGACCACCCTAATGTTCACGAAAAAGAAATTAGCATTGAATCAAAAAAAATATTGGTGACAATAGAAACCCAAAATATTTTGTTTTAACTTGGACCACCCCTTCAAATTTTCACTTTTAGAAAATAATCGAATACTTTTTTTTGCAAATAAAAAATGTTAACCTATTCCTCAAGACATTTATTATTTTATTAAATTTTTATTACATTAATTATTTGCTTAATTTTGTGTTCTGATTTTATATCACTATTTGAGAGGAGGCTAAAAATATTTTATCAAAAAATTAACAAATCAGGGATAAATTTTTGTAAAAAAGATGCAATTTCAAGGGGTTGTACTTTAGAAAATAATAATGCTTTAACAGTCTACAATTTACATTTTCTAAAAATCGTGAATAATTATTTTTTTATTGTAGCTTATAAACAAAACACTATCATTTTAACTTTTTTTTAAAGGGTGTAATAAAGGGTGTAAAATTTTTAGAGGGTAAAGTCTTTCGAATTTCCTCAAATGAAATTTATTTTAGTCTTGAGGGATAGGTTTGAATTTTTTATTTAAAAAGCGAAATTATTATTATCATTTAAGTTTCATTCAACAATTTTAATTTGAAAATACTTTATTTTATGGAAAATGCTACTATGAAAATAATTCAAAACTGAAAAGCACAAATGTAACTACTTTTAAAAAAATTCATGAAAATCGATAGCAATTTTTTAAACAAATTTCCTCATTCGTCACGTCAACGCTGGCAATTCCAAAAAAATAGTTGGAATTTATAATTAACATCTTTCATTTTTTCTTTTTTTAGTTATACGACATGCTGGCATTCTTGGAACAAAAGTTTGGAGTAAAAAAATATGAAGAAGAAGAACGACCAGAAAACTGATTCATTCAAAATTTCACACTTCCCTTTGAATGAAATTTTAATTTTTTTAATAATAATTATAAAAATGATAGCTTGTTATTCTTAGATAGCTGATAATTGTTATTCGAGATCGAAACAATTGACTATCGTGTACATTTTTTAACGTTACATTATTTTGTTATTAAAATATTAATGTCTAAGTACCAAACCTGCACTATGATAATATTATAGTCTCATCATCATCATTATCATTATTTATCTTCATTTCTATTATTATACAAAATCATCCCGAAATTTCTGTAATCCGAAAAACTGGAAATTGGTTAGGTGTACGGAAAATTCCCCAATTTTATGATTTTTTTCAGTGTCCATAAATTCATTTCATTTAATTTTTGTTTGTAAAATATTTATAAAATCAGGCCAGGCATACTTGATTGTTTATTTGACATTTTTTTATAAATAAACCGTACAATTAATTTTAATCGAGCATTCAAATTTCAAAATTGTTTCTTCATCCTAATGAAGAAATTATCAAAATCAAAAAAATTAATTTACATACGAGGAAAACCTTTATTTTTAAATTTTAAGAAGGAACAGTTTATTTATATAAGTTAATATAAGAAACTTAGTAACTCTGACTCTAACTCTGTAATATAGAATGTTTCTATAATTTTTTATTCAAACAACTCATTATTTATTATTACAGTGAACTCTCACTTATTCCAAGGACCGAGAAACATAAACATTCGGATATTCCAAGTCTGCAGGGGCCCTACCTCTATCGTGATTCGTGGGGTGATTTTGTCAAGCGAAGTTCATTGTCTGCGCCTGCCTTGTATCGATGCGCGTGCGCAAGCATGCGTGCGTCCTTGCAACAAATGAGGGCTTCCCCCTCTTCGGACCTCTCTTTAATTGGTCAGCCACTGACGCAGGCAATACCATAAAGGGACAGTGGTGGGAGGTGAAGAGGCTCCGCCACTGGGAATATCCGAGCGGGAGAGACTTGGAATAAGTGAGCCTTGGAATAAGTGAGAGTTCACTGTAAATTTCAAAATGTTATTTCACACGATATACTTAAAATCTGCCTCAAATATTTACAATCTTCAGTAATCAAGTTTAGAAGAAAAATATAGTTTTTAAGAAACCATATTAGATAAAATATGTATATAATATTATAATTTTTATAGACAAACAGCAGTAGAAAATATAAGGAATCTTCTCAGGTATTATTACTTAATAAAGAAAATATAAAAAAATCGATTGGCATTCAGAATTATTTCCATTAAGAATATTTTTTTCAGATTGTCAATGACTTTACATTAGGGCAGAGTAAAAATACTCAAATAATATAATAATAAATTTTTGTTTAATTTTGCTTAATTTATAAGTTCTTAAAAATTTGCTAAAAAAATTTTTTTTTATTGAGGAAAATGCACACGTGCAATTTCTTCAGCTTGAACCAAGAAATCATGTTTTCATTTTGCTTCTTCGCAAAAAAATTCTCATAGTGATTTCGGAATTTTCGAAATTTTGGAATTTCAAGTTCGAAATATTCAACTTTTTCAAAAAAAAAGTGTATTTATTTGAATCCAAAAACACATTCTTTTGGCACATTTAAAAAAATTCTGAAGTGTACAAATTTTTTTCCCTCATTTATAATATTTTATTATTGTGCACTAGTCAGAACTGTGTTTACATAAAATGTTGCGTAAGTTGTTTTTTATCAATAATTTTTTTTTTTTTTTTTTTTTTGAATAATCGAATTAAAAAAATCCGAAAAAATGTGCATGATAAAGCATCACCTGGTGGATAAAAACAAGTAATTTTAAGGCAGAAATGTTCTTTGGAAACAAAAATCCATTATTTTATTTCAAAAATCTAAAATTTCGATTATTTGTTTATTTAATTTGTGTATAACAAATGTACCTAAAAATATAATATTTTAGCAATTAGAATTATCAGACCCTGAATTAAATCAGTATTTAAAAATTCGTCATTCTCAGAGTTTTACCAAAATCGCTAATAATAATTTTTTCCTAATCTATATAACATGCCCAATTTTTAAAAATCTAATAAGATCTCATTATTTTTAGTTTTCCTGGGACAAAATCTAATTGTTATAAACCTAAAATAACTGAAATAATTTTTAAAAGCTTTGAAAACTATCCTACATTTTTTGAGAATGCAGAAACAAAAACAAAGTAGAATACAAAATTATTTTAGTTTTTGAAATTTATAATAATGAGATTTTAGAAAATTTTGAATATTGTGTAGATTACGAAAAAAAAATATTCTGAACTTATTTTTTCCCGCCTAAGGAATAACATAAAAGTTTTGTGGACAAATAAATTTTAGCCTACACTACTCATCCAATTTGGACGTTTTTTCCAAATATTTTATTTTTATTTAAAATTATTATTTAACAACAAAGTCGATATTTTTTTTAACTTTTCAGGAGTACCATTTTTTTAAAAAGATTTTCAGATTTATCAAAGAAGGTCTTATATCTGCGCTAAAACTATCTAGAATTAATTTACAGTGAGTGACAATATTTGTGAAAAATGTTATTACGTTATAAACAAATTAATAATCGGAAATTTTTTTCAGGATTAGCAATGCTAAGCTCATTCAAATCCAGAGTTTTTGTATAAAATGTGAGATAAATTAATTTTTTATTACGTTTGATTGAAAATAGATGCTATTTGGCAATTTTTTAAACAATTTCCATGAACAAATTCATAATTTAAAACTAAACAAGAATTATTAATTATTTAAACACTTTCATAAACAAATTTAGAGTTTGGCTATTTTTCGATGAATAGGCTCAGTTTTCTTACGCAATCAACTAATAATGTTTTTCCGATGTCTCTTTGCTACGACACTTTGCAAATTTACCACAATTATTAATGATTTAAATAATTTTCATAAACAAATTCAGAGTTTGACTATTTTTCAACGAAAAGGCTTAATTATTTTACGGAATCAACTGATAATATATTTCCGATAACTTTTTCCATGGTACTTTCCAAACTGAGAACAATTAGTAATTATGTTAACAATTTTCATTTTTTTTTAATGTTTCAAACAAAGAGTCATCGAAAGGACATTCTTAGCCGATTCTGAAATAAAAATTAGGCGGATTTGATGAATAATAGCTAAACTGTGAATAAATAAAATAATTAATAATTTTTGTGAAATTATAAAGCATCATGGCAAAGAGTCATCGAAAATACATTCTTATTAAATTTTTAAACTAAGATTACGCGTATTCGTTTAAAAATAGTTAAGCTATGAATTTTTGTGAATATTGTTTAAAATATTAACAATTGTCAATTTAAGAATTATCATAACGACAAGTCATCGCAAAGATATTCTTAACTGATTTTGAGAGAAAAATGAAGCTTATTAGTTGAAAAATAGCCAAATTCTGAATTTTTTACTGAAAATTGTTTAAATAATTATTAATTCTTTTGAATTTATAGATCGCCATAGCAAAGAGTCGTCGCAAAGACATTCTTATCAGATTTTTAGGCTAAAATTACGCGTATTCGTTGAAAAATAGCTAACCTATGAATTTGTTTGTAAATATTGTTTAAAATATTGAAAATGATCAATTTAGGAGTTATCATAGCGACAAGTCATCGCAAAGAAATTCTTAGCTGATTTTGAGACAAAAATGAAGCTAAGTAGTTGAAAAATAGCCAAATTCTGAATTTGTTAATAAACATTTTTTAAATAATTATCAATTCTTGTGAATTTATAGACCGTCATGACGAAGAGTCATCGCAAATACATTCTTATCCGATTTTTAAGCTAAAATTACGCGTATTCATTGAAAAATAGCTAAACTATGAATTTTTTGTGAATATTGTTTAAAATATTAACAATTGTCAATTTAAGAATTATCATAGCGACAAGTCATCGCAAAGATATTTTTAGCTGATTTTGAAACAAAAATGAAGTATATTAGTTGAAAAATAGCCAAAATTCTGAATTTTAAAAATGAAAATTGTTTAAATAATTAATAATTCTTTTGAATGTATAGACCAACGTAGCAAAGATTCAGCGCAAAGACATTCATATCAGAGTTTTAAACTAAAATTAAGCGTATTCGTTAAAAAATAGCTAAACTCTGAATTTGTTTATGTAAATTCTTGAAATAATTAATTTTTTTATGAATTTGCGAATTATCATAACAAAGAGTGATTGCAAAGACATTTTTAATTAATTACGTAAAAAATTGAGCCTATTCGTTGAAAAATATCCAAACTGTGAATTTGTTTATGAAAATTGTTCAAATAATAATAAATTTGGTAAATTTGCAAAATATCATAACAAACAGTAATCAGAAAGATATTTTTAATAGATTTCGTAAAAAAATTGAGCCTTTTCCTTGAAAAATCTCCAAACTGTGAATTTGTTTATAAAAATTGTTTGAACAATTGACAAATATCAACGATTTTTAATTAATCACATGTTATACAAAAACACTGAGTTTCAATGAGATAAAAAATGCTTATCTCGGAAAATAACTTTTAATCTCGAAAAATAAGTTTTCCTCATTAATTTGTTTAGAACTTAATAAACAATTTTTTCAAATTATCCTTACCCTCTGTAAATTATTAACTTATATTGAATTTAAGCACAGATATAAGACCTTTCTTGATATATCCGAAAATCTTCAAATAAAAATGGTACTTCTGAAAAGTTAAAAAAATGTCAAATTTATTGTTAAATAAAAAATGAACCAAATTTGGGTAATTTAGCAGGTGAATAGCAGATTTATCTGAAATTCATGCTAAATACGGTAATTTTTCAAGGTGAATTATTTTTATTCAATAAGTGACGAGTTTTCTGCTTGGTGGGTTTCCTGTCACCACTACGTAGCGCGTCCTCAGGTTGCGGATAGAGGAACGGCCCGTGAGGCTGAACAGCCCCTAAGGTTAGCTGCGAATACAAGAATAAGCAGTCGCGGACAGCCGATAGGAACCAGTCGTGTCTGTGGTGAATTCAGCACTGGTAGAAAATAGGTACACGACAACCATGGCTTGGGAGGACCCACCCATTCGCGTTCATACGCAGTGGGTGGGTTCTGGCAAGCCGAGGTGCAGCGTGTATCCACCTAGAAACTATACCCGAACCAAAACTAAAAATCTTGTAAGGGAAAAATCCTGCTGCCCATTGGACACTGCAGCGATGACACTGCCCGCAAGGGATGTGTGGAATGATTCGCCTGCATAGGGCCAAAGGGGTATTGATGCCAGTAGGCGCGCTGCCTTGCAGGGGGACGTTAGGGTACGAGGATGAAACTGTAATGTGTCTGACGACAAGTTGACATGGTCCTTGTCAGAGTCGGAAAGCTCCCATACTTAGACCTAGGGAGGTATGGGGGTTATCACTCCTGGGACAGTGGACTCACCTACGATCGGAATAGGATCCTAACGTGCGGATTATCTTGAAACTACCATGGCTAACTTACAAAAACAAAAAACTACAGTTAAAGATCTAAGGGTGGGAACTCTAAACGCGCGTAGTCTAAAAACTGGCCGACTTAGCGAACTCATTAAGATAGCAATTGAATACAAAACTGACTTAATAGCACTTCAAGAAACCTGCTGGTCGGGCGATTTCGCGTCAATTTCTAAGGATGACTATACTTTTCACTATGGGGGAGCTAAGGGGCAAAGACTGGGGACTGGTTTTCTTATTAATAAACGAATTTCGCAAGCACTTATCGACATGCAATTCATTAATGACCGGTTATCATACATTGTACTAAAGGGTAATTTCAGCAAACACGTATTAATCAATGTGCACTGCCCCACCGAGGACAAAGACGAAGACACTAAAGATCTTTTTTATGAAACAATCGAGCAGGTTTTTGACAAGTTCTCAACGTTTGACGCAAAAATAGTATTGGGGGACTTCAACGCGAAAATTGGAAAAGAACCAATGTATAGGCCTACAATAGGATCAGAAAGTTTGCATGACGTCAGTAATGATAATGGAACCAGAGTAATAAACTTTGCAGCTTCAAAGAACCTCGTTGTCAAAAGCACATATTTCAAGCATAAAAATATACATAAGGCCACCTGGACATCACCAGATGGTAAAACTCACAATCAGATTGATCACGTTCTAATAGACAGAAGACGTCATACAAACATTCTCGATATAAGATCGTATAGGGGAGCGGATTTAAATTCAGACCATTTTCTCGTGATAGTAAAACTAAGATCTAGGCTAGCGCTAAGTAAGAAAACAAGCCGCACAGAGCCAACAGTTCGTTTCAATATAGATAAGTTCAAAACAGCAACAGAAACATTAAATTACCAAGTTGAGATTTCTAATAGTTTCGACGCTCTCCAAGAACAGAGAGACGATAACAATAATCGCGAGGAGGACCCGGAAACCCTGTGGAGCAATACGAAAAAGGCGATAAAGGCAGCCGCGAAACTTTCGATAGGTTTTAAGAAAGTAACCAAAAGCAAACCATGGTTTGACGAAGAGTGCAAACTCTGGTTTGAGAAACGTCGGAAGGCCAGACTAAGTAGTTTACAAAATAAGTGCGATCAAACACATAAGAAATATCTCGAGATTAGCAAAAGTACAAATAGGCTCTATAGATCCAAGAAAAGGGAGTGGGAAAAGAATAAAATACTAGCAATAGAAGCGCATAATAAACAAAATAACCCGCGTGAGATGTACAGGGGAATCAATTTTATAAGGAAAGGCTTTCAAAGTAGAACGGAAGTAATGAGGGACGAAAATGGCAATCTAGTAGCCGATGCGACAGAGAGACTGAATTTATGGAAAGATTATTTCGATAAACTATTAAATGTACGTGAAGCCCCCGTTGAAGGTAATCTCGGCGAAATCCACACTGCTGATCTATTAATTAACGATCCTACTGATATAGAAATAGAAATGGCCATCAAGAAGTTGAAAAATAACAAAGCCGCGGGCATCGATGACCTACCGTCAGAACTGATAAAAAATGGAGGCCCTTGCCTCACAAGGCAAATTTGTAAATTGATACGCGCAGTTTGGAAAACAGAACGCATGCCGGAAGAATGGAATACCTCTATCATTATTCCCATCTTTAAAAAAGGCGATAAAACTAACTGTAACAACTATCGGGGAATTTCACTTGTGCCTTCGTGCTACAAGATCCTGTCTAATGTTATCCTAAGTAGACTAACTCCTTTTGCCGAGGAAATCATTGGGGATTACCAGTGTGGATTCCGCCGAAACCGATCTACAAGCGATCAAATGTTTACAATTAGACAACTGTTAGAAAAGAAATGGGAATTTAAAGAAGCAGTACATCAGCTATTTATCGATTTTAAAAAAGCTTACGACTCTATTATACGCGCGCGAATGTACTGGATCCTAGAGTTCTTGGGTGTGCCAAGAAAATTGGTTAGACTTATCGAAATTTGCTTAAGCGGCAGTAAGGGTAGAATACGCGTAAACGGTAGTTTATCTGAAGAGTTTTCGATCCGCGATGGCCTGAAACAGGGCGATGCACTTTCGTGCGTCCTTTTTAACTTAGTTTTAGAATACGTGGTTAGGCAAGTGCAGGCGAATCCGACCGGTGCTACCCTCAATGGGGTAATACAAATTCTTGGATATGCGGATGATCTCGACGTACTAGGGGATGATAAAGAAACGGTAGCTAAAAATGCAGAAATCTTGATCGCAAAAGCCAAAGAGATTGGCTTGGAAGTTAGCGAATCGAAGACAAAATATATGACCGTCGTCAGGTCCGGACAAAGTAATCAAGACGGGGATCTAATGGCCGGAAATATGAAATTCGAAAGGGTTAACGAGTTTAAATACCTCGGGTCTATTATAACTAGCGAAAATAAGATTAAAACGGAAATCAATGCGCGGCTACACGCTGGCAATAGGTGCTATTATGCAGCAAACACGCTACTAAAATCGCGATCGCTATCTAGAAACATCAAAGTAAGAATTTACAAAACGATAATAATGCCGGTCGTCATGTACGGGTGTGAAACGTGGGCGCTGACGAAAGGAGAAGAGAATAGGTTTAGAGTTTTCGAGAATAAAGTACTTAGAAAAATCTATGGTCCAAAAAGGGACGAAGAGACCGGCGAGTGGAGAAAACTGCATAATAATGAGCTGCACGCTCTCTACGGGTCAGCAAATATTAATAGAGTAATGAAAGCGCGTAAATTAAGATGGGCGGGGCATGTAGCAAGAATGGGCAATGAAAGAACAGTGGCGCAAGTGTTAAGAGGGAGACCGACTGGTAAGAGACCCCTAGGCAGACCGAGAAACAGATGGGAGAAAAATGTAAGGGATGATCTAAAAGAACTAGGACATGATTACTTAAACTGGATGGAGAATGCACAAGATAGAGATGTGTGGCGGTCTCGGGTAGATGAGGCAATGAACTTTCGAGTTCGAACTGCTAATCTATAATAATAAAAAAAAAAGTGACGAGTTTTCAAGTATGTTTTGACGAATTTGTAATCGCTTAAACAATTACTATTTGTTTAAATAATTTTTTCCCTCTTTAAATCATTAAAAGTTATTATTTTCGGGATAAATTATACAGTTGATGAAATTTCAAGAGTAATATATCTTGTTTAACATATTCGGTAATTATTTAAACAATTTTCATTTGTTTTAACAATTTTTTTCTCTGTCAATCGTGTAAAGTTATCTTTTTCTGGAATGATTGTCACAATTAACGAATGTTGAGAGTAATATATATTTTTTAATTATGATTAGCAATTATTTAAACAATATTAGTTTGTTTACACAATGTTTTTCCTTCAATTCTTGAAAAGTTACTATTTTCTGAAATTAATAACTGATTTAACGAAAATTAAGACTAATATTTTTTGTGGAAGAAAGTGTGCTATTTTAGAAAATATTAAATTTTCACGTTTTACCAAAAAAAATGGTTTAAATAAATAAAAATGTTTTAAATAATTGCTCGAAAATATCTTAAAACAAAAAGATATTACACTTAAAATTCGTTAATCGTTTGATTAATTCCAGAAAATACTAACTTTTCCGATTTGGTAAACAAATTATACAAATATACATTTTTTAAACAATTGAAAAATATTTTAAACAAAAAATATAATTTTGAACGCTCATCAACTATATAATTTATCCTGAAAAATAGTAACTTTCGACGATTTGCTGGAACAAAATAATTTAAACAATTTTGAATTAGTTTAAAAATACTTGGAAACTTGTCACTTATCGAATAAGAATAACATCAATATGGTGAAAAACTTAAAAAAAAATAGCATCTTTAAAATGAATTTTTACATAAAACTGTTACTTTGCATTTATTGGATAATTTTTCGGGCACATTGCAAGGTGTTTATTGGGGTAAAATAACAATCTATTAGCTAAAAATTATTCCTTGAATATTCTTTAAAAAGTGACTCAACTTTAATTTACAAAAAGTTGATAACAAGTACTTTTTTTCATTTTTTCAAAAACCGAGATTTTTCTATTTAAAGCATGTTAATTAGGCGATTTAAAAAAATAGGGAATTTGTTTTTCCGCAAAAGGAACAAATTTTGGAGGGGTTGTTTGAAAACCAAAAATCTAAAGTCGAATTTTTGGACCACCCTATAGGCCTATAGCGCCAGGCTTGCCTACCTTTGTCTAATAGGTAAACCGGCACTGCAACACACAAAAGATTTTTCCTTCAGGTCAAAAGATTCCATTATTTGAGCATCTTCACTCAATATTAAATATATTAATATTATAAATTTATTTAATATTTATATGTCATTTTTGTTATTTATTATTATATTTAATATATTATAGATTCTAAACCAATTCCAGCAATCAGGCAAAAATGGACATTGTCCATTTGGTCATGATTGGTGGAACCATGCAAGCTGGAAGGTGCTTCAAAGGAAATGACCTGAACCTTTACCTCTCCTTAAGAACGATATCTATCTTGTATTTAAGGTACACATTCCTTCGGAGAGCCTCAGTGTCCATTGAGAAGCCAAACTGACTGTTCGAATAGCAATATCGACAAAGGATTTCAAATTCAGTCAAGCCTAATACTCAAAAATGAAGAAGTTCCTAAGTTTGTTCATCCTCTCCGTAGTGCTAAAAAGTGTTGTGTCTACAATTAACCTTAATTCTAACCTCCTTTTTCCGCAAGTTGAAACAAATCAAAATGTTGAAAAAAATCAAAATGTTGAAACCAATGGTCTGGAAGAAGAATCATCAAGAACTGCCATTATTCAGTTAATAGACAGCGCTCTAGACAGCCCGGAAATAGTATCTGCATTTCTGGAACCAGAAAATGTGGCTCAAATGCCAGTTTTATTGATAAAATTTGAACGTGCATTAATGCGTGCTATTAGAGAGAGGATTATGAATAGGCTTCGAAAACAGCAATTGCAACTTCAGCAAGCGCAACTTAATTTATTCGCAGGACAAGGACAATTGAAGCACCCTCTTTTTCTTCAAAGATTTCCCCAAATTAACATAAGACAGAAGAGGAACATTCCGGAGATGATTAATTATTTCAGTAGTTTTTTGTTTTCTGAAACAAAGAAAGAAGCTAAATCTAGACCATCTACATCTGGACCATCTACTTCTAGACCATCTACTTCTGGACCATCTACTTCTGGACCATCTACTTCTGGATCATCTACTTTTGGACCAGCTACTCCTAAACCAACTACTCCTGAACCAAGCACTTCGAAACCAACTACTCAGAAACCAACTCATTTTGAACCAACAACAACTGAAAGTTTAGAAGATGGACGAGCTAAAGTTCTTCCTCCCAAACAGGAAGCTATCTCCAACGGTGTTGATGAAATGAGTAGTCTTCTTCGGATTGATGATGAAGGATTAAAAAGTGCTATCAGAGATGCGATAAAAACAGAAGACGGTGACAAACGTACAAGGATGTACAATTTTAATATCCCGGAAATGAAGACTGATGTGGTATATGTTCAAAAATTGCAGGGTACTTCTGATGATAATACGGTTGCTTTCCTGAAACAGTTGGAGACCAATGAAATACAGGTAATTTGAAATCATTTTTTATATGTATTTTTAAATACAAATTTTGAACATTTAATTTACAGATGCCCTGCTTGATACTGAAATTGGTATTAACAATTTTTTAAGATTCTTCCTGAAATTAATTATTACTAAAGAAGAGTGCTTTTCTTTTCATCTGCTATTTTCTAAAAAAAATGCCATCGTTTGTTTCATAATAAAAAAATGTTTTCATGAACTCAGGGCTACTTGACTATTTAGGTGAATTATGAAAAAGTTAAGAAACTTTTTTTTAAAAGATGTACACTCTTTCAAATTGTTTTAAAAAAATTTTTCAAAATTTTGAAAATAGTCAAAGCTACGTAAATTTGTCGAAAATGCTAAATAGTAAATTTTCTTTTATTATTAAAGTACTCAGTTACAAGTCTGAATTAATTAGGGAAAGAAAATTTTTGTTAGCATGAATAAATATACCGCAGGAAATAGATATTTATATTTTCTGATACTACTGTAAACATTGGAAACATGCGACCTCATGATAATTTTCAAGGTTGCTACAGGTGAGGAAATTCCAGAAATTCAGGGAATGTCGATAAAATGAATTTGAAATTAATTTTATTATTTTGTTGAAAATTCAACAATTTTGTTCCAAAGTTATTCTTTTTGATTGAAAATTCAACTATTTTGTTGGAAACATTTTTTTTCGTAGGAAATTAATTTTCTTGGTTGAAAATTAATCTTTATTGATAGAATATTTATCTGTTTTGTTAAAAATGTATTTGTTTCATTGAAAATTATTTCTTTTTTACTGAAAATTTAACTATTCAATTTTTTGTAAAAAATTTGTTTTTTTTTGATAGAAAATCCATCTCTTGGGCTGAATATTCAATTATTTGGTTAGAACTTGAACAATTTTTTTTTAAATTTATTTTATTTGGTTGAAAGTTTGATTGTTTTTTCGAAATTGTTTTTTTTTCGGTTTAAAAATATACCTCTTATAGTTAAAAATCAATTTATTTCGTTGAAAACTTGTCTTTCTCGGATTGAAAATTAAATTATTTTGGTAGGAAATTATAATCTTCTTGGTTAAAAATTTATTTCTTTGATTGAAAATTAATTTTTTCTACTGAAAATTAAAGTCGATTTTTCATCGAGAATTTCCAATTTTTTGTATAGAAATTTGAATTTCTTATTTTAAAATGCATCTGTTTGGTTGAAATTTTAACTTTTTCGTTGAACATTTATTTTATTTTGTTAAAAATTAGGGGTTTTCACTAGAAATTTAACTATTCTATTTTTGTTTCAAAATTTATGTTTTTTGATAGAAATTTAATATTCTGCATCTGTTTTAGATGAAAATTTCACTATTTTTTTTTACTTCGTTTTTTTTGTTGCAAACTTATTTTTCTCACTGAAAATTTAAGTATTCTTTTTTTGGTAGAAAATTTATCTTTTTTAGTTGAAAATTCATGTATGTATTTTGTTTAAAATTTGTATTCTTTAGTCAAATATTAATTTTTTTGGGTTGGAAATTAAATTATTTTGTTAAAAATTGAAATATCTCATTAAAAATGTATGTTATTTGGTGGAACATTTATTTTTTTACTTAAAATTTAACTATTTTGTTGATAAATTCGTTTTTTTGCTTAAAAATTTATCTTTTTTAGTTAAAAATAAATTAACTTTGTTGAAAACTCCTCTTTTTCGGATTAAAAATTCAATCATTTTGGTGAAAAATTAATCTTTTTGGTTGAAAATTGATCATTGTAGTTAAAAATTTATTTTTTTGATTGGAAATTAATTATTTTACTTAAAATTTAACTGTTCCATTTCTAGTCGAAAATTGGCGTTTTTTGATAGAAATTCAATTTTTTTGTTTGAAAATGTATAGGTTTGGTTAAAAAAAAATATTTTTCTGATTGAAAATTAATTATTTTGTTTTAAATTAAAAATGTATCTATTTTAGGTAAATATTCAACTATTTTGGTAAAAATTCGTTTTCTTCTTTGTTGCAAATTTATTTTTCTAACCGAACATTTAAATATTCTATTTTTGGCTGAACATTGATCTTTTTTAGTTGAAAATTCATATATTTGGTTAAAATTGGTCTTTTTTGGTGAAAAATTCAAGTATTTGATTAAAAATTGTACTATTTCGTTGAAAATTTATGTTATTTGGTAGAAAATTAATTTTTTTTACTTTTGGCTAAAAATTTAACTTATCTATTTTTGGGTAAAAATTCATATCTTTGATTGAAAATTTAACTATTTTGTTGAAAATTCGTATTTTATTTCGTTGAAAACTCATCTTTTAGTTTTAAAATGTAATCATTTTGGTAGAAAATTCATATTTTGGGTTGAAAATTCAATTTTTTAAATTCAAAATTAATATTTTCGGGTTGGAGACTCAACTGTTTTGCAGGAAATTTGTCTTTTTTATTTGAAAATTCAACATTTTGGATCAGACTTTTTTTTATTGACTGAAAAATCTTTTTTTGTTGACAATTTAACTCTTTTGTTGGAAGTTTCTTTTTTTCGTTTGAAAATTATTCTGTTTTGTTTCAGGATTTAAATAATTTGTTAAATATTAAAAATTTAACTATTTTGTTGATTATTTATATATTTTTTTCCTCAAAGATGCATCTTTTTTAGTTGAAAATAAATTTATTTCGTTGAAAACTCGTCTTTTTTAGATTGAAAATTCAAAATTTTTAAAAATTCATATTTTCGGGTTGGTAGCCCAACTGTAGCGCAGGGAATTCTTTTTTTCTATTTAAAAATTCGACATTCCTCTTTTTGGTTTAAAAATTATTCTCTCTTGTTTTAATATTCAACTAATTTGTTTAAAATTCGTATTTTTTGGTTTAATTCAACTGTTTTTGATAAAATATTTAACTATGTTGTTGACAATTCCATTTTTCTTAGTTGAATTTTTTTTTTTTTTTTAAATAAAAATTTAATTCTTCCATTTTTGGTTCAAGATTTATGTTTTTGAGAAATTTATTTAAATAAACAATTATGACTTCAATTATTTTTCCATTATATACACTCAGATTACTATTTTAAAATTCCTTGCAATTTTATAAATCATGTTATAGAGTGAATAATTTTGAGCTGGGCTGTACACTTAGAATATCCTTGAGGAAAATATTATTAAATCTGCCAAATTAAAAACAAATCTGGGTAACTTTCTAAAAGCCAGCAATTCTAGGACTTTAATTGCTTCTTAATTATCGAGTTTATCTCTATCATAAAACCCATCCAGAGCGGGTCTTTTGAGCCCCTTTCGGGGTTAGAAAGAAGAGTTCATAATGATTTATGAAAATTTGGGCCGTTTATATAATTAGTTATTAATAAACATTAAAAAGTTTAATGGAATATTAAATCATTTGTATACGTAATTGCATATATTTACATTTAAAGAATATTTCATATTTATTTATAAATTTTAAATGAATATTAAATATTATTGATAAATTATGTTCAATAATGATGACTTGAGAATTTATTTATTTATTGTAACTCACTAAACAGAAAAAATGTGTTAATAATAATTTTTATCACTAATTGTCAATATAAATGTATTTATTATTTATTCATCCTTATACATTTTACGTAAGAGGCAGTTCAAGAAGTTTTCCGTAATATGAAATTTTCGAAGAATATTTTGAAAAATAATATTCTAGTTAATATTTCTATAACTATACTATTAGATATATTTTGTATTTATTTTATTTTTATTTACAAAATTACTTCCTCATAGTATTGATTTCATATTTGAGAAATTTTCAATATTTTCAAAGTTAGATGCAGTACTCATTTTAATTTTTTTTTGCAAATTTATTATAATAATTTGTAAATAAATTCCTAAAATAATAAGAATTTCTTACATTATAACAAAATATAATTTTGTCAGAAATGTCACTCGTCTTACGAATTATTTTTAAATATGCTTCTCAATAAAAAAATAGCTATATTGGGTAAATACAAAAGTTCAGAATTTTTCTATAGAAATTAACTTGATAATAATTTCTTTAAAAAAAAAGTGGATATGATTTTAATACCAAAAGCTTCATATAAACAAAAATAATAAGAAAACAATAACAATTTCTCATATCATTACAAAAAATAATTTTACCGAAAATAAATAATTAAGTAAAGAAATTATCATCTTTGTCAACAAGCATGAAAAAATTTACACGAAATGTCACACAGTCTTACAAATTGTTTTTGAATCTATTTCAATCCTTCTCGATAAAAAAATGGCTGTTGGGGAAATACAACAGTTCAGAATTTTTCTATAAGAATTAATTTGATAATAATTTCTTTTAAAAAAGCAATTAATATGATATTAATACCAAAAGCTTCATATACACAAAAATACCATTTTCGTACCCATAGTAAAATTTTGTTTAATTCTCAAAATTAAAAATATTTTCTCTCGATTTTCAAAATGTTTATATTTTCGGTCCACCCGAATTTATTCAAATAAAAAACACTAGTTGTCTAAAGTTAAAAATTGAGCATTGTTAAAAATGATTTATAAAGTCGAGGAAAATATTCCTATTGTTAAATGTATCTAATTTTCGAAGAGAATAATTGTAGGGGAACTTTAGAAAAAAAATATTTTAGTTATTTGAAGTTTAAAGTTTTTGCTTTCCCTTTAGGTAAAAGTGGCGATTCTTATTTAATCCTAATATTGTAGGGCTCATTTTATTCCTTGAAAGATTCTGGTTAAATCTCTTTGGTACGTTTTTATCAAAAAGTTTTATGCAAGAAATATATTGTTTATAAAATCAACAATAATATATTTCCCAAATAGAATTTTTTATATAAAAACATACCAAAGGGATTTGTTGAAAATCTTTTAAGGAATAAAATGAGCTCTAAATAAATATTTTTAAGTAACTAATTTTTATTTGAATTATTTTTTTCAAAAGTTCGCCTTTAATTCTCTTCAAAAATTAGTTAGAATTAACAATAGGAATATTTTTCTCGATTTTATAAGTGAAATCGGTTAATGATCATATTAAACAAATATTTGTTGCAAATCATCTTTTAAGTAAAAATTCATCTATTTTGTAAAAAACTCATTTTTTTTTAGACAATATAGCTATTCCATTTTTGTAGCTAGACTAGTTTGTTAAAAATTTATTTTTTTAGTTAAAGATTCATCTTGTTGTTTGAAGATTCATTTATTTTTTTGAAAACTCGTTTTTTATAACTATTTAACTGTACCATTTTTTTGTTTGGAAAATTGATTTTCTTAGTTGAAAATATATTTTTTTTTTAATTGGACTGTGTATAATTCAAAATAAACATCTTTTTAAGTTAAAAATTCAAGTAGTTGGTTGCAAGTTGGACTATAGTTTGTTAAAAATGTATTTTTTTTAGTCAAAGTTTCATCTTGTTTGTTGAATAGTCGTTTTTTTTATGAAAATTCAACTATTTCGTTTTTTTTTGAAAATTGATATTTTTTAGTTGAAAATACATCTTTTTGATTGAAAATTCGTCTTTTTTGGTCGAATTCAAGTTTTGGTTGATAATTCAACTAAATAATTAAAAATTGGTGTACTTAGTTAAAAATTGGTCTTTTTGGTTGCAAATTTTAATTATCTTGATTGAAAATTTATCTGTTTGTGCGGAAATTCATCTATTTAGTTGAAAAATCGTTTTTTGGTTGACAATTTTACCACTCCAGTTTTGTTGAAAATTGATCTTTTTTACTTGAAAATACATCTTTTTGATTACAATTTCGTCTATTTTCTTAAAAAGTCGTCTTTTTTGGTGGAATTCAACTGTCTTTTTTTGTTAGATAATTCAACTGTCTTTAATTTTTTTTGGTTGATGATTCAACTAAATAATTAAAAATTGATGTACTTAGTTAAAAATGTGTCTTTTTGGGTGCAAATTTTAATTATCTTGATTAAAAATTCATCTTTTTGTGCCAAAATTCATCTATTTTGTTGAAAAATCGTTTTTTGGTTGATAATTTAACTATTCCAGTTTTGTTGAAAATTGATCTTTTTTAGTTCAAAATACATCTTTTTGATTAAAATTTCGTCTATTTTCTTAAAAATTGGTCTTTTTTGGTCGAATTCAACTGTCTTTTTTTGTTAGATAATTGAACTGTCTTTAATTTTTCTTTTGGTTGATAATTCAACTAAAGAATTAAAAATTAATGTACTTAGTTAAAAATTGATCTTTTTTGTTGCAAATTTTCATTATCAATTCATTATTCAATTATCTTGATTGAGAATTAATCTTTTTGTGCTAAAATTCAACTATCTTGTTGAAAAATCGTTTTTTGGTTGACAATTTAACTATTCCAGTTTTGTTGAAAATTGATCTTTTTTGGTTGAAAATTCACGTATTACTCAAAAATTCGTCTTTTATGATAGAAAAGTAATGTCTATGGTTGAAAAT
>CAKNYM010051972.1:141860-159038 GCA_932195095.1 Andricus curvator
CTATTTCATTTTTGTTGAAAATGGATATTTTTTAGTTGAAAATTCACATATTACTTAAAAATTCGTCTTTTATGGTAGAAAATTAATGTTCATGGTTGAAAATTCATCTATTTTGTTCAAAACTTTTTTTTTGCGAAAATTTAACTATTTCATTTTTGTTGAAAATTGATCTTTTTTAGTTGAAAAATCAAACTTCTTGATTGAAAATACATCTTTCTAATTGAAAATTCATCTGTTTTGTTGATAATTCTTCTTTTTTGGTTGAATTCAACTGCCTAATTCTTTTTTGGCTGATGGTTTTAAGGCCATGTGATGAGTGGGTCACGTGACCAGATTCCTACCTTACCGACACTTTTTTTGTTTGTCAACTTAATTTCACACGAATAGCCACATCGAGTTGAAAATTTGGGATAATAAATAAGAAGCACTAAGAAACGCGGCTCTGGTCCAAAATTCTTATTAGTATGAAAAAAAAATTGTTATAAAAAATTTTGTTTTGCTTTTTTCATAATTATGAAAATTTAGGACCAGAGCCGCGTTTCTTAGTGCTTCTTATTTAGTATCCCAAATTTTCAATTCGAGGTGGGGCTTCGTGTGAAAATAAGTTGACAAATAAAAAAAGTGCCGGTAAGGTAGGAATCCGGTCACGTCACCCACTCGTCACGTGGCCTTAAGTAAATAATTAAATATTCATGTGTAATAGTTGAAAATTCATCTTTTTGGTAAAAAATTATAATCATCTTTGTTAAATATTCATGTTGGTTGAAAATTCATCTTTTTGCGCGAGAATTCGTCAATTTGGTTGAATTTTTTTTTTTGTGTGTGAAAATTTAACTATTCCAATTTTGTTGAAAATTGATCTTTTTTAGTTTAAAATTCAACTAATTGGTTGAAAATTCGTCTTTTGGTAGAAAAATAATCTTCATGGTTAAAAATTCATCGTTTTGGTTGAAAATTAATCTATTTTGTTAAAAATATTTGTTGTATGTTGAATTTAACTGTTTATAATTTTAAATTAACATCTTTTTTAGTTGAAAATTCAATTACTTGGTTGCAAGTTCAGCTAGTTTCTCAACAATTTATTTTCTTCTTTGAAGATTCATCTTTTTGGTAAAAATTCAAGTAATTGGTTTAATAATAAAAAATTCTGTAAAAAACTAAGGGTGAAATTAATAAACAAAAAGTTCTATGAGAATATCCAAATTTATTGAAAAATTGCTAATGAAATACTTTCTTCCTCTTTCTCTTCAATGAGCTATGTTTTTGAACATTCAAGCAAATAATTATTGTTTAAACAGTTTAGAAATTATTGAAACAAATCATAACATCCCTAATTCTCTTTAAGGACTGAAAATAAATACTCTGAGAAAAATACAAATGAAAAATATTTCCTTATTGAGTTTTGATGTTATGATATCTAACTAGGGTAGTAATGTAGTTTTTTGTCGATGGAATGACAGTTTTTGATCTACTAGTCTGAAACCAAAATAATTTTTATTCTTAGCTGTGAAAAAAAAATCAAGATCAAGATTTTAAAACTGTATTTTCTGATCCTAGTTTTTCCAAATTACGTTTTCAATTAACTTTATTTTGAGATGTACAATGCACATAGACACTATAGTGACTTATTTTTGTTTCAGAATTTTTATTCAGAAGAATACCAACAAGAAATCCCTGAAAGCACCACAGAAACAAGAGAAGCAGCAGGAGCAGTAGACTCAGGAGCAGTAGACGCAGAAGGAGCAGTAGGAGCAGTAGACGCAATAGGAGCAGTAGATGCAATAGAAGCAATAGACGGAATAGAAGCAGACGACGCAGTAGAAGCAATAGCAGCAATGGAAGCAGTAGAAGCAGTTGAAGCAGTAGATGATGTTAAAGGTGCTTATGACGACGACGAAGAAGAAGAGGAAGAAGACGACGCGTAAATATCGCAAAAATGTTAAAAGTAAAATTAAGTTGACGTTCTCGATGATGGGATCAGCTCAAAGAAAAACTCAGTATTACACATATAATTTATTTACGTAGTTTAATATTACACGCCAATCTATTTCATTAAAAAAATTACCTATACCCTCACACATTATAAGTTTCATAACAGTAACATTAATTGTAACATAATCATTGAGTTCTAGCTGAAATGATATCTATACTCGAGAATAAATTAAAAAATTAGTGAATGTATCGTTTTAAATGATTTACTGTTTGCATGATATTGAAATGTATTCCTACATAAGACCTAGTTAAATGATACAGTACAGAAATACAATATGCTTAAATACATTTCTATTCACGACAGAAAGAGGACAGAGTATGGAGAGAGAGGAAACATCTTAAAATATTAATTTTAATTATACTAATTAAAATTATAATAAATCTAATCCGACGAACAATAGCTTACCTAATACCTGTAGAACTAAAATAGTCCGTATCGGTGGTTGCACGTTGCGTATGCAATCTACTTCTAAAATTCACTATAGCTTTTGCTGGCAAATTCCGAGTCACCTGCTCACAAAATTGAATTTTAAGACTACAAGTCGATCACAAACAATTGACTATATAATGCGTAGTACCTTATCAATAAATGTATCACATATTACGGTCGTTTATCGACGACCATGCGGATCGCACACAGAAAAAAATATTAGCATTTTTGACATACCTATCACTACCATATAGCAAAATATAATACGAATTCCGGCTATAAAGTACAGTGTTGCTCTAATAGTTTTTACTCTTCGACAAGTGATAATTACTACTGCGAATAAAGTTAATCCACTAAAGCTAAGTCGAAAGATCTACCTTTTAACAGAAGACCGATTTCTCATTATATTGGACAGTCTGAACCTGGTAATGTCAAAAAAAAAAAATGAGACACGTATTTTTTTCTTTTTCCATCAACAAATTTTGTTCTCCGAACCTAGAGCTACTGAGATGATTCTTCAATAATTGAGCGGTTGAGTGCCACCTGTCTGTATTTTCAGAAGTTTTTTTATTCATTTTGCACAAAATTTGATGAACAAATGAAAAACAAGTGACATCTAAAAATGCAAGTAGAGTGTTATTGCATCTGACCATTTATTTGTCTAACTGAGCGGTTGGATGGAATAGACAAATAAGCGGTTGGATGCAATAACATCCTACGTGCATTTTTAGAAGTCACTTGTTTTACATTTGTTCTTCATGAAATTATGTGCAAAGCAAGCACATAACTTCATGAAGAACAAATGAAAAACAATTGAAGTCTGAAAACGCAAGTAGGATGTTACTCCGTCCAGTCGCTCAGTTAAAACAAAAGATGGATGCAATAACATCCTACTCGCATTTTTAGAAGTCACTTGTTTTAAATTTGTTCTTCATGAAATTATGTGCAAAAGAAAGCAAAACAAGCACATAACTTCATGAAAAATAAGTGACTTCTCAAAATCCAATAACAACCTAATTGCATTTTCAAAAGTTACTTGTTTTTCATTTGTTCTGCACATATCTTCATGAAGAACAAATGAAAAACAATTGAAGCCTGGAAATGCGAGTAGTATGTTATTCCATTCAGTCGCTCAGTTAGAAAAATGAGCGGATGGATGCAATAACATCCTACTTGCATTTTAAGAAATTACATGTTTTTCATTTGTTCTTGATGAAATTATGTGCAAAACAAAAGAAAAACAAGCACATAACTTCATGAAAAACAAGTGACTTTTAAAAATCCAATAACAACCGACTTGTATTTTCAAAAGTTACTTGTTTTTCATTTGTTCTGCACATATCATTATGAAGAAGAAATGAAAAACAATTGAAGTCTGGAAATGCAAGTAGTATGTTATTCCGTCCAGTCGCTCAGTTAGAAAAATGAGCGGATGGATGCAATAACATCCTACTTGCATTTCAAGAAATTACATGTTTTTCATTTGTTCTTGATGAAATTATGTGCAAAACAAAAGCAAAACAAGCACATAACTTCATGAAAAACAAGTGACTTCTAAAAATCCAATAACCTACTTTTATTTTCAAAAGTTACTTGTTTTTCATTTGTTCTGCACATATCATCATGAAGAACAAATGAAAAACAATTGACATCTAAAAATGCAAGTAGTATGTTATTCCATCTAGTCGCTCAGTTAGAAAAATGAGTGGATGGATGCAATAACATCCTACTTGCATTTTCAGAAATTACATGTTTTTCACTTGTTCTTGATGAAATTATGTGCATAACAAATTAAAAACCAGTGATTTCTAAAAATGCAATGCCCACTTATATTTTTAGGAGTCACATGTTTTTCATTTGTTTTGCACATAATTTCATGAAAAACAAGTGACTTCTCAAAATCCAATAGGGGAAAGCGGGGCACTGACGTCAGGGCGGATAAGCTGGGCACCCCTCTAAAAACTTATAAAACGAGTAAAAAAAAATCAATTTCTTTTCTATTGGCATCTACTAAATGCATAGTTGTATTTGAAACCAATTAATTTTTTATTTTGTAAAAAATGAAATAAAATTCTAGTGATTGAAATTTGGAGCATAAAAATCGGATGCGCCATCGAATTTCGAACGTTCGTGAAAAGGAAAAATAAGTATCAGTAGTCCTTAAAACTGAGTCTATTGTAAAGTTTGAAACTCGAAATTTAATTTCTTTTTTTTAATCACTTCTCTCAAACATGTAGTTAAATATTTATTTAAAAAATAAAAAAAGTATCGAGGTGGGGCAGAGATCGGCACCCTAAGGTGGGGCACGACATGTCACACTCGCGCCGTTCTAAGCTGTGTTCAGAGAGAACAGCTGATTTTTAACCTCATCTTTAAAACAACTTCGTTAATATTAATATATAAATATTAATATATTTTATTATTATATTTTAGATCTCACATTTAAATATTAACATTTCATCTCTTTAGCTATAATAAAACTTGTTTAAAATAAAAACAAATGTGATAATAAAACTTCCAAAAAATAATCAAAGTTAATTATAAAATAAAAAATATATTTTATTTTATTTATTTATATTTTGTAGAACTATTAAAAAAAGTACCATTTATCGATCTCGTTTTTATTCGCGAGTTTACCGTGCCATTTGTGCCCCACCTGGATGACATTGCCTGCACCGCAGAGACCTTCTGTGCCCCACTTTGACGCCTGCTTATTTTTATTTCTACAAATTAAACGCGTCCGTTTTAAATTTTTATTCGAATAGAATTTCATTTATAAACATTCATTTTATTTGTTGCTTTTTTTTTGACAGTGTAAAAAATACTGTTGATGTTAAAAAATTCACTCAAAGTTAGGGTGCCGCCCATGCCCCGCTCTCCCCTAACAACCTAATTGCATTTTCAAAAGTTACTTGTTTTTCATTTGTTCTGCACATATCATCATGAAGAACAAATGAAAAACAATTGAAGTCTGGAAATGCAAGTAGTATGTTATTCCATCCAGTCGCTTAGTTAGACAAATGAGCGGTTGGATGCAGTAATATGCTACTTGCATTTTTATAAATTACATGTTTTCCACTTATTCTTGATGAAATTATGTGCAAAAGAAAAGCGAAACAAGCACATAACTTCATGAAAAACAAGTGACTTCCAAAAATCCAATAACAACCTACTTGTATTTTCAAAAGTTACTTCTTTTTCATTTGTTCTGCACATATCTTCATGAAGAACAAATGAAAAACAATTGACATCTAAAAATGCAAATAGGATGTTATTTCATCCAGTCGCTCAGTTAGAAAAATGAGCGGATCGATGCAATAACATACTACTTGCATTTTTAGAAATTACATGTTTTTCATTTGTTCTTGATGAAATTATGTGCATAACAAATTAAAAACCAGTGTTTTCTAAACATGCAATGCCCACTTGTATTTTTAGGAGTCACATGTTTTTCATTTGTTTTGCACATAATTTCATGAAAAACAAGTGACTTTCCAAAATACAAGTAGGATATTATTGCATCCAACCGCTCCATTAGACAAATGAGCGGTTGGATGTAATATCAGCCTCCTTGTATTTTCGGAAGTCGCCTGTTTATCATTTATTTTACACAACTTTATAAAGAACAAATTAAAAACAAATGACTTCTGAAAATACAAGTAGACAGTTATTGCATCCAACGGTTCAATTAGAGATTAAACAAATGAGTGCAACTTAAAATTTTGTAGATTGAAAAAAGCTGCCACAAAGAAGATTCAATTATGTCGAATTGTTCCCAAGATGCAACTTTTTGAAGAAAAAGTTAGTTTTCTCAAAATTCACTTAAATCTTCAAATAGCCCTAAGTTTATGAAAAAAACTTGTTGGTTAAAAAGAAAAGATAGTGTCTCATATTTTACCAAAACAATACCGTGACTTCACCAGGATCAGCAGTCATTTCTTAGAAGCACACAGCACTAGAATTTTTTCATTCATAACGTTAAGTCAGTTCTATTTAATTTGTGAAAAGACCAACTTCTGTTTAATGGAGATCTAATTTTAATTGCTACTTCGGCCGATATTTTTTTCCGTGCAAAGCCACGTGACCCCCATCGAGATCGGCATATAATAGCATCGAGAGTCAAAGACGACAAAGAAGACGTTTTAATAAAATCGTCCTTGTTTTCAGGGTTAAAGATTAGGTACTTACACAGCCCCTTTTATAAACGAGACGAACAATAAATTAACGACGATGAGAAGGTACATGAAATTAAGACGATCATCGGTATCAAAGGCCACAGCACATGCGAAGATTATGCCAATCCTGAAATTCATTTAATAAATTACATCTTATACTACAGTATAAGAATCTCTTTCTTTTTTCTCTCATTGATTTTTCTCGGGATTTTCGATTCTTTTGATGTGCGGTAGTCTTTTAGGTAGTCGAGTCGAAATACAAAAAGGAATGTCTGTTGTGAAATGACTCTGTTTGCGAATATACAGCGACGTGCACGAGCGGAATTACCCGCTAATTAAGAAGAGTCGGAAAGGCACAGTGACGGTGAATCAGTGCCAGTTTCCCTTCTTTTGGTCGATTACTATACAAATCCTCCTAAAAACTTAACCATCCATTGCTTTGGGAACACTACGAGTATTAGAAAATTGTTCAATTCGTCGGACGGACGTCGTTGAAAAAATAGAAGATTTCCCAACCTTTACCATTAGCACTCAGTAAATTCATGTCTGATTGGATTATTCCACTCTAGGAAAAACGTTTTCGAGTTAACTGATCACTAAAATCTAACTAGATGGTCAGTGTAAACCAAGAGCAGAATCGATTCATCACTATTCCACAATTGATCTAAGCTGATCTAAGAGATCGAGTGTTTTAAGCCTAAACTTCATATAAAATTCTTAGATCTAAAAACCAAATTGATTCGACGATTGCCAGCTGATTCCTTCCGACTCTTTAGATTCCTCAAAATGTGCTAAATTTCAGGAAGAATTTCCTCTCTGATCCTTCGTATGATAATGCAAAGCTCTTCTATTGTGTGGCACCAAGAGAGCAAAAGACAAATTGTTTCCTGCATTGATAGCCAGAGGCTTTCTAAAAATGCGGTTTTCTGATATCAAATCAGTCTCAGCCTTTGACACTAATTCACTTTTCCTCCTCGAGTCAACAAGTTTCGTAGGATCAAATGAAATGGCTTTGGTGTAGGGAAACTCGCTACCTTCTTGGATGATCTTCAGGCTTCTGGATTGATGACGCGATTTAGGTACTTCTGTCTCACCTCGAGAACCTGGAGGTCGAAGTTTTTTGGGGTCGAAGGGTATGGCTTTCGAGTAAGGAAACTCGCTGCCTTCTTTGATAGTCTTCAAAGTTCGGGACCGATGATTAATCCAGGATCCAAGCTTTTCAGAGTCTTCTGTAGATCTTCTGAAACGATCTCGGCTCGAAGTTTGATGATTATTAATTTCTCTTAGGGGAACTCTAGTCTTTTTCTCTCTCTCATGATTCTTCATCTCTGAATTTACTTTCACTTGTTTATTTTTCTCCATAGATTTATTACTATTCTGAATCTTCTTTGAAGTATCTCTGGGAACTTCTTTCGAGTAGGGAAAGATACTACCTTGCTTCGCTGCTTTCAACATGCTTGAATCAAAAAAGATTTCTTGATCCTCGCCCACACTTTGCAGTCTTCTAGAGTGGTGACTTCTTCTTTGATATGAAAGGTTGTCTTCAAAGGATAATTCGTTAGGATTAGATCTATAGGGCATTTCCTTCCAATAGGGCAAACCACTCCTTTCTCTAGCCACCTCTAATTTCCTCGCATCGAAGGGAATTGCTTTTGAATATGGAAACTCACTTCCTTCACGAGCAACCTGTAATTTTTCGGGGTCATATGGAATTGCTCTTGAGTAAGGGAATTCCACTTCGGATACCAGTTGGTCCAGTTCTTGGCTAAGGTCTCTTATTTGTTGAGCATCTTCTTCTATTTTCTTCTCGGCGTTGAAGAGTGTATTTTGATCATACTCGGGCTTCATTGGACGAAACTCAAAAAATTCCATCTTTTGATGAGGTTCCTTGTCCTGGAATTGCGACCAATCGTCCTGGTGGTGGATTTTGTTCGTTGTGTATTTTTTAGGTGTTTTCGTCTTTCTCTTTATGGGATTGATGGATTCACTCTCTCGATTTGGCCTCGCTCGTTCCTCTCTGGCATCCTCTACTTCGAAACCTAAGTTCTGAAAGAAGGAATTAAATCAAAGTTAATTTTTGTTTTCTGGATTACCACATTGCTTCTATCGAAACACCTTTTTAACATTTACTTACTCGTTTCTCATCCGTTGAAGATTCAGGATGATATCCCATGTTCTTCATCAGTCGTAACCATTGATTATGGTCAATTTCCGGAAAAATGAAAGGTGCAGTTTCTGGTGCACTTTGTGTCCTAAATGGATATAGTCTTCTCACTTCTGCAGCTCTACTAAAGGTCTCACTAGGTTTGCACAAAGGGAGCCGAAAAGGTAGTCTGCAAAATAACCAAAAACAAATTTCATGTCAATAAAGAAATTGAAGAAATAAAGCAAGATTCCGTAAAAGAATGTAGTACACACCTTGATGGAAGACATCCTTCAAGTTTGTAGATAATAACAAAATTGTCTTCTCGTATACGGCGAGAAGGTTTACCTTCACGTTTGTTGATGGCTGACTTACTCAAGGAAATACCAGAAATGTCTTCCTCCTTCAGTGAATAATCAACCCTGAAAAAGAACATTGAAAATTTAAATAGTTGAATAATTATTTAACTAGCTATTATTGTTCACTTTTAAATTATAATTACTTGTCAAAATTGCAAGGTGGGAGACTGGCTGAAACCTCTAAGCAAACGTATGCTGTGCTGGCTTCCATTGGTATCGTGGAAGATGACCTTGATAATCGAAAATGTTTGGCTAAATCGATACCAACTTCTTCGGGTCTATGGGTCAGCAACGTTTGTCCTGCCCCCATGAACGACAACACCAGAAAAACCATAACATACTGGTTCATGACTCTCGTTGCCCTTGATAAACTGCAACTTGAGCTTCCAGCGAACTCTGCAACATAACGTATGATTTTTAAACAAATTAAAAATGAAGGTTGTTTATTTTTGAGGAAATTTCCATACTTTGAATCAGAATAAAACACATCAAGATTGTATGCAGTTTAGAAGGAATAGATTGCATTATATTCACCACCAACTCTAAGGTTTTACGTGACAGCATTTTTGGCGGGAGGGAAAATTTTACGATCTGTTAAATGGGGAGAGGGAGGTAAATCGATAGTGCTACGTAATATTTAAAAAAATCAATCCCATTAAAAACCCATTTATCCAAAATTAATTCTTTTCGGATAGAACTTTCGTCCTTTTGGAATGAATGTTGGTTGAAAATGAACATTTTTGTTGACTCTTCAACCAAGAAGATTAATTTTCCACTAAAGAGGATGAATTTTTAACAAAATACATACATTTTTAACGAAACAATTGCATTTCCAACCAAGAAGATTATTTTTTTTACCAAAAAAGACGAATTTAAAAAATACATTTCTAACCAAATAGTTTATATTGCAACCAAGAAGATTAATTTTCTACCAAAAAAGACAAATTTTCAATAAATTATTATAAAAAAACGAATCTTCTACAAAGCAGTTGAATTTTCTACCAAACTATTGAATTTTAAAGACAAAAAGACGGATTTTCTATACAAAGCAGTTGAATTTTCAATTAAAAAATATGAAGTTTCAACAAAAAAGTTCATTCTCAATCAAATAGTTGTATTTTAAGTTAAAAAATTAGTTTTCACCCAAAAAAAATTTTCAACAACATACATAAATTTTTGACGAAAAAGTTGCATTTTCAACCAAGCAGATTATTTTTCTACCCAAAAAGACGAATTTTTAACGAACTAGATAAATTTTTAACCAAATAGTTGAATTTTCAACTGAAAAAAATAAATTTTTAACAAAAAATGAAATTAATTATCTACCAAAAAAAAAAAATTTTTTTTAATAATGAAAAAAAAAACGAATCTTCTACAAAGCAGTTGAATTTTCTACCAAACTATTGAATTTTAAAGACAAAAGGACGAATTTTCTATACAAAACAGTTGAATTTTCAATCCGAAAATATGAAGTTTCAACAGTAAAGTTCATTTTCAATCAAATAGTTATATTTAAAGTCAAAAATTTAGTTTTTAACCAAAAAGTTGAATCTTCAACCAAGAAGATTATCTTTCTATCAAAAAACACGAATTTTTAACAAACTACATAAATTGGTGACCAAGTAGTTGAATTTCTTAACTAAAACATAAATTTTTAACCAAAAATGGAATATTTTAATTTCCACTTAAAAAAATTATTTTACAATGAAAAAACAAATCTTTCAATTTTACCCAATAAATTGGATTTTCCACCAAAAAAGAAGAATTTGGGGGGTAAATGGTTTTTAATTGAACATTTTTTTCCGGCTTGCAATTTTTTTAAATAAATAATATATAATAAATAAATAATAATAAACATTAAATAACTTCAAATAAATAAATAGACTCATCTATTTGATAGTGAATCCATATATTTTATTGACAATTCGTCTATTTGGGTATAAAATTAATCCTGTTTGTTGAAAAATCTTCATATTGGATCAGGATTCAACTATTTTGTTAAAACATATCTTTTTATAGTTGAATTCAACTAGTTGAAAATTCGTTGTTTTTTTCTTGAAAATTCAAGTACTCAGTCAAAAATTCATATATTTTGTTGAAAATTCGGTCTTTGATAGAAAATTAATCTTCTTTATTGTGAATTCATCTTTTTAGATTTAAAATTCAGCTATTTGGTGAGAAATTTAACTGTTTTTTGAAAGTTTAATTATTTTGTTGAAAATTCAACTTTTTTGTTTAAGTCATTTTTTTAGTTTAGGAATTCAACTGTTTTACTGAAAATTTGTCCTTTTGGATTAAAAATTCATCTCTTATGGTAGAAAAGTCATCTTTTTTGGTTAAAATTTAAACAATTTGAAAAAAAAATTGCGTTGAAAATTACCTCTTTTGTTGCTAGTTCATATCTTAGGGTTTAAAATGTAACTGTTTTGTAGAAATTTCGTTTTTTAGCTTGAAAATTCAACTGTTCGGTTGCAAATTGATCTCTGGTTGAAAATTTAATAATTTTATTGAAAATTCTTTTTTTTCTTTGTTGAAAATTTATTTATTTTTACTTGAAATTCATCTATTCTTTTTTTGGTTGAAAATGTAACCATTTTGTTGAAAAACTTTTTTTTCGGTGAAACTTGAACTATTTTTGTTGAAAATTCCTATTTTTTGTTGAAAATTCAACTATTTTGGTACTAAATTAAAATATTCATTTGAAAATTTAATTATTTAGTTAGAAATCCGTTTTTTTAAACTTATTTTTTTTATTGGAAAATTATACTATTCCATTTTTTGTTCAAAAGTTATCCTTCATAGGTTGAAAATTTTTTGAATCAAAAAAACGGTATAGGCCTCAAAAACACCTAAGATATATCTTGAAGTAAAAATATAATTACGAAAAATATGAATTTTCAACAAAAAAGTTAATTTTCATTGAATTAACCCCTCGTGTTTACGTTACTCTTATCTACAATTGTCAGAATAATATCCTTATTTGTTTATACAAATATTTTGTTTTTTTTAATTGGTTAAGTGTAATATCACGAAAAATCCGAGATGAAACGAGAGAGAAGAGAGTCTAATGATGATGAGTTGGAGTCACCGTCCGAGATATGTATAAAGTTTAAGTCGTTTGATAAGACAAGACGAGACAAGACCGAGAACGAGAAGACCGAGCAGCCGTCCCACGTGGAACTCTTGACTTGCCTGGAGAGTACGATAAACGATAATTTTACAACAACGACCTTCCTGACACCATCGCGATTGAAAGAAGCCAACTTGGACTATCGGCCTGGCCCGGCTAGTACTGCTAAATCGCCCTTGTTGCTGCAATAGAAAACAAGGCCTGCCTGCTCCCTGCTCTCGTCTCCCCGCTCTCCCGCCACCATGCTCTCGTCTCACCGCTCTCCCGCCTCCCTGCTCCACTCGGTTGACCAGTTCACCAGTAAACAGAACTATTATGTCATATAGAACTTTATAAACTAAACTACGATTCATCTTCAATGCTCTACTATTCTACTCCTCAGCTTTAATTAACTACACCACCACTTATTTTTAGAAACAAACCATCTCTCCAAATTTATTATCTCTCCCCCCTCCCTTCCTTATTTTTTTACTATTTATTATTTTGTTTTATTTCAGACTGCAATCTGCATCAAACTGGTATAAACAGTTGATAACTACATTGTCTGACAGTACATTTTAGCGTTTTATCAAATTTTCGAATTAGGGAGCGTCAACATATTACACTCTAAAGGGGGGGGGGGGGGGGTCGATCACAGCCTCTCAAAGTGTCACATAGGATGGGCCTCGCAAAGATTTTGCAACACATTACACTCCTCTGATAAAAAAATGAAATATAAATCAGTTCTAGCAAAATTTAGTTGTTGCATTTTCAACCAGATAGATGATTTTTTAAGACAAAAATACGAATTTTTTAGAATACAGTGAAGAAATACATTTTTTCAGCCAAGAGAGATGAATTTTCAACTAAGAAAGATGACTTTTTTACCATAAAAGATGAATTTTAAATCCAAAAGAACGAATTTTCAATAAAAAAAAGTTGAATTTTCAACAAAATAATTAAACTTTTAACAAAATATTTGAATTTCTGACCAAATAGCTGAATTTTAAATCTAAAACGATGAATGAACAACCAAGAAGATTAATTTTATACCAGAATCCCAATTTGGAACAAAATACATGCATTTTGAACCGAATCTTTGCATTTTCAACTAAAAAGATAAGTTTTCAACCAAAAAATGGATATTTCAATTGATGTTCTACAAAAAATTGAATTTTCAACAAAAATGGAATAGTTTAATTTTCAGTACAAATAAATCAATTTTCAACACAGAAAAAACGAATTTTTAAGAAAATGATTAAATATTCAACCAAAGATAAATTTTCAACAAAAAAAGTTAATTTTCTACCATAAAAGATGAATGTTTAATCCAAAAGAACAAATGTTTAATGAAACAACTGAATTTTCAACCAAACAGAAATGACTTTAACAATAAAGTTGGATTTTTAAATAAATAAGTCAACTTTCTCAAAGCAGTTGAATTTCCTATCAAATAGCTAAATTTTAAATCTACTGGATGAATTTTTAACCAAGAAGATTAATTTTCTACCAAAATCCGAATTTTGAAAAAATGCATGAATTTCCAACCAAATCGTTGAATTTTTAAAGAAAGAGATCATTTTCTCAACCAAAAAATGGAACAGTTGAATTTGCAGATAAAAAAACGAATTTTCAACAACAAAAAAAACGAATTTCCAAAGTGAGATCAATTCAACTAAAAAAGGAAAATTTTTAACAAAATAGTTGAATCCTCAATCAAAATGATAAATTTTTGGCAAACAATATTAGTGTTCTACCCAAATAAACGAATTTTAAAAATAAATATTTTAATTTTCTACAAAACAGTTAAATTTTCAAACATAAAATATGAATTTTCAACAAAAAAAGGTAATTTTTAACCAAAAACAGAATTGTTGAATTTTCAGTAAAAATAAATAAATTCTCACCAAAAAAAAACGAATTTTCAACAAACTAATTACATTTTTAACCAGAGACGAATTTGCAACCAAACAGTTGAATTTTCAAGCCAAAGAGACGAATTTTCTATAAAACAGTCGAATTTTCAATCCTAAAAATCAATTTTCAACAAGAAAAAGTTCATTTTCAACCCAAAAATTTTTTTAACAAAATAGTTAAAATTTCAAAAAAACAAGATGAATTTTCTACCATAAAAGATTAATTTTTAATCCAAAAGGACAAATTTGCAATAAAACAGTTGAATTTTCAACCTAGAAAGTTGATTTTTACAAAGAAGTTGAATTTTCAACAAAATAATTAAACAAACAAAAAAATAGTTGAATTTTTTACCATATAGCTGAATTTCAAACCTATCACAGATTTATTTTCAACCAAAAGACAAATTTTCAACAAAATACATGAATTTTCAACCAAGTCATTGAATTTTCAACTAAAAAAAGATAAGCTTATAACCAAAAATAAAACAGTTAAATTTAGAGTCGAAAACGAATTTTCAACAAAATAACAGGAATTATTATTAATTTTCAACTGAGCAGTTGCATTTTTAACAAAAAAAGGATACATTTTCAACCAAGAAGATTAATTTTCTACCAGAAAAGACGAATTTTCAATAAAATACATGAATTTCCGAATTTTTAGCAAAATTAAAAATTTCAACCAAAGAATTGAATCTTCAAAAATATTAATTCCCACGAAAAGAGTTCAACATTTATCCAAAGAGTTGAATTTTTAACCAAAAAGTTTATTTTTCGAACTTGAAGATTAGTTTTCTACAAAAAAAAGAACCAATTTTTAACATAAAAAAAAAAAAATTCAACCAGTTAAATTTAACTAAAAAAGGAGAATCTTTGTCAAAATAGTTGCATCTTCAACCAAAATGATGAATTTTTAACATACAAGATTAATTTTCTACACAAAAAGACAATTTTTCAACAAAATATATG
Organism: Andricus curvator; assembly: GCA_932195095.1. Classification (NCBI taxonomy): domain Eukaryota; kingdom Metazoa; phylum Arthropoda; class Insecta; order Hymenoptera; family Cynipidae; genus Andricus; species Andricus curvator. The sequence goes on from CAKNYM010051972.1 coordinate 156,951, forward strand.
GATTTTCTACCAAATAGATCAATTTTCAAGTTACAAAGGATAAATTTTGAACCAAAAATGGAAAAGTATAATTTTCAGATAAAAAAAAACTTTGTAACTAAAAAAAGACGAATTTATAAAAAATAGTCAAATTTTTAAATAAATATTTTTATTTGCTACCAAAATAGCTGAATCCTCAACCGAAGCAAACTAATTTTCTACCAAAATAATTGAATTCTCAACGAAAATGATAATAGTTGATATTATTCCAACCAAAGAGGTCTTTAAACTGAAATCAATCACAGTTGAATTCAACCAAAAAGGAAATAGAAAATAGCTAATAGATATATAGCTAATAATATAATATATGATATAATAAAATAATAGCTAATAATAATAGAAATAGTCAAGGAAATAGCTGAATCCTCAACCAAAAGAGATTAATTTTCCAACTGACCCATAAACCTCTCTTAATAGGAGATAACATACAAAAAGCACAAAGTAACATCAAAGTAACTAAAATTAATATTCCAAGTTACTGGAAAAATCGTAACTAAGTTACGTTACAAGTTACTTTTGAAAATAGTAACAAAGTTACCCTAAAAGCTGCAAATAACGTAACTTTTCAGTAACTTAGTTACTTGTAACAAGCTACTACCCAACTCTGATTGAGACATCCTTGAAATTGAAGATTAGAACTAATTGTAAGACGATCTTGTCGTAGGTTGGACTTTTGTATGCATAATCAGATACTCCGCCACGTCCCTCGCTGGTTGAAGCAATTGAAACAATATCGACGTAGAGAAACAAATAGTTTTTGCTGCTTTATCTGAAGGGGAAATTCCTCGAATAACAATGATGTTTACAGTGCGATTGGTTATTCCTGGTTTCTAGTGAGAATATCATCACAGCACTGGACTTGGTGCATCTTGTCTTTTCTTTTTTCCCTGCATCTCTGACAAGCAGATCGAGAGTTTGAGTACAATTACTCGACAAAGTATTCAAACATTGAGTTTATTTTATCGTGGATAAACGATGCTGGGCTGCTGGGTCAACCTCGAGTGCATTGCCATCAGCCATCGACTTGTCACATTGCACTCATCGCTTTTATTGTGCAAGTGCACCAAATCAACCTGCTATACACTGTCCTGTTTTCAAAAAACAACCCCAACTCAAAACAAAGATCGAAAAATTACTTTCTCATATCAATGGAATCGTGTAAGCAAGACACCTAATTATTATTGAATTGTCATCAGCCATCAGCCATCAGCCATCGACTTGACACCTAGACTCCTACTTATCGACTTGTCACATTGCACTCATCGCTTTTATTTTGCAAGTGCACCATATCAACCTGCTATACACTGTCCTGTTTTCAAAGTACTCATCTATCTCAAAGAAAAAATCGAAAAAATACTTTCTTATATCAATGGAATCGTGAAAGGAAGACATCTAATTATTACTGAATTGTCATCAGTCATCAGCCATTAGCCATCGACTTGATACCTAGACACCTAATTGTTATTGCATTGCCATCAGTCATCAGCCATCGACTTGTCACATTGCATTCATCGACTTGTCACATTGCTCTCATCGCTTTTATTGTGCAAGTGCACAATATTAACCTGCTAATTGCTATACAATGCCCTGTTTTGAAAGAACAATTCTAACTTTTAAAAAATCGAAAAATTACTTTCTTATATCAATGGAATCGTGAAAGAAAGACACCTAATTATTATTGAATTGTCATCAGCCATCAGCCATCGACTTGACACTTAGACACCTACTTATCGACTTGTCACATTGCCGTCGACTTGTCACATTGCATTCATCGACTCGTCACATTGCACTCATCACTTTTATTATGCAAGTGCACCATATCAACCTGCTATACACTGTCCTGTTTTCAAAGAACTCCTCTAACTCAAAGAAAAAATCGAAAAAATACTTTTTGATATCAATGGAATCGTGAAAGAAAGACACCTAATTATTATCGAATTGTCATCCGTCATCAGCCATCAGCCATCGACTTGACATCTAGACACCTAATTATTATTGCATTGCCATCAGCCATCGACTTGTCACATTGCATTCATCGACTTGTCACAT
>CAKNYM010051972.1:169283-192964 GCA_932195095.1 Andricus curvator
CTGTCTGTCTGTCTGTCTGTCTGTCTGTCTGTCTGTCTGTCTGTCTGTAGCCACGATAACTTTCGAAAAAATGATCAGATTTGATTGAGCTTTGGCACACTTTTTTATGGCCGAAAAATAGAGAACGAGTTCGTTAACCAGCTATTTTGGATGAAAATCCAAAAAGTGAGCACATTTTGAAAATTTTTGAGACCACTTTTTTGGAAGATTTGAAAATTCTATGTACGGTTATTAGTAGTACGCAAAGTGACGAACAAAATATTCTCATGACTTTTCGTGATAAAAAAAAAATTAATGGAGTTATAGCATTTTCAAAATTCCGAAAAACAAACGAAAATGATCATTTTAAGCCGAAAAACGCACGATATGAAAAAAAGTCAAGAGGAGAAAAACGTTGATTCCTGAACACCCTATAATATTTTCATGACAACTTTTTGAATTTTTCGAAAAATAAAAAATTCAAATTTTGATCGCACAAAAAATTAATGAAAAATCAAAAAAGCCATTTTGCTGTAAAACTATGCAAGATACCAGAAAAGGTCATCTCACCAAAATTGTGCACCTAAAAAAGATCTACAAATTTCTTATCATTCACTTCTTGATATGACGCGTAGTTTTTGTTTTATTCGTAAAAAACAGCATTGAAAATAGAAAAATCAAATTTTCAGACGAATATTACCAGCTACGAAAAAATGACCGAAACAAAATTTGTTCATCCAAGGAAGAGGTACAAATTTATTGTGACTCATGTTTCGATAGGATGCGTGGTTTTTGTTTTATTCGTGAAAATAACATTGACAGTAAAAAAAATCAAATTTTTGAAAAAACAATGCAAGGTACGAAAACATATAAATGAACAAAAATTGTGCATTCAAAAAAGACTTACACACACGTAATCAATTTTTGTGGTAAGAATATATTCAAAATGAAAAAATTAACTTTTTTGATAAACGGCACAAGCTAAAATAAAATGTTAACTAATAAAATTTGTCGCCTGAATTATATCATTACTTTTCATTTGAAATCAAATACAAATTTAGTAATTTGTATATGAAGAACATATAACACGAAGCACAAAGTGCGCGCTCAGTGTATTTACCAAATCGCACGCCGTAAGTGCGCTCAAACTTTTTTGTTTCTATCATACGGTTCAAATTATTTTCAAATCAAATATCGGGCGCGAAGCGCGAGTGTCTGGATGATAATGTGTTCCTTAAGGTCGATAGAACCTTGAGTAAATAAAGTTCCTTTTCAGTCTAAAATAAAAGCAAATTTAACAATCACTTAATATGTAGAGGTTTTGATAATTTTATAATATTTGCAAACAAAGTTTTTCTTTTCATCGAAGTCGAACACGAAGTTCAAAAATCTAGAGGAGCCTAGCGTAAAGCGCGATGCAAATACGCCCGAGCGCGTAGCGCGAGTAGGGTTGCCACCTGCTTGGGCCTCGCCCGGCAGTGACGGGCCTAGAAGGTTTTGCCGGGCGGCCGGGCTTTTGAAAATTTTGCCGGGCTACCTCGTGATCAGCATCGAAAAAGCAAAAATTAGCATTATGATTACTGAATCGCCACCACGAATTCACGATGGATTTGACCTCAGCAACTACAGTAGTGAGAATTGGCGAGAATTGATTTTGTTCATGATTTTAATGTTTATAGGACGTTTCAGCTTATTTTGTTGGTATCATGATAAGAAGTCAGTTGTCACCACTGTACCTTTGCAAATATTTAAATTACTCTGCTGCACACAGCCCATTTTATGTATTTTATGTTCTATACATTCGTGCAGAATTTTCATGTTTGTTCGTTTTATTCGAGTCATGCTTGTGTAAAATTTGTATGTCTGTACCTTGTGATTAAGCGTTGATAGATACTTAAGGATTAATGCCAAAACAAAGTGACTGATAGTTTTCGTGCGAAATAATGGACAAAATGTGCAAATTTCTAATATATTTATACTACTTCATATTTATATTTTTGATGTAGTTCAAATAAATAAAATATTACGAAATTGGACTTTTATTTAATTTCCCGCTTCTCACTGCTACCCCCCCCCCCCCCAACACCACCATTATAATGTGCCGGGCGAGAGACCTGACCAAGGTGGCAACCCTAAGCGCGAGGTGAATACATAATCGAGCGGTAACAAATTCAACTTTTTGTTTAAAATTAATTTTGTTCTGCAAATTCAAATCTTTTATAGAAAATTCATCTTTTTGGCATGAAAATTCAACATTTTGGATGATTTTTTTACTGTAAAATCTTTCTTGGTAGAAAATCCAACTATTTGTTGGAAATTAGTTTTTTTGTTAAAAATTCTTCTTTTTCATTTGAATTCAATTTTTTTTTCAACGTAAAAATATTTTCATTTCATCTTTTTTGGTTAAAGATTCATAATTTTTTCTATAATTCGCGAAAAAGTGCCAGTTTTTCCACCTGTTTTTGGTGTAAAAAGTTACCGATTTTTGCTCGATGACGTGGCGCATGCGCAGTGCCGACCTTTCCGGGCAACAGTGACAAAAGTGGACAGATGCAGTGGAAAAAGTAAATGGACAGTGATAAAAGTGAGGCACAGTGGAAAAAGTAAATGTTATTTCGGGTGGGTTCGTGCTGCCTCGGGTGGACTCGTGCATCGTGCGCAGCCAACTTCATTCTATTGTCCGACTGTCGTCCCTAACCTAAAAGCAATTTCCTGAAAAGTCTCGAGTTGTGTATTTTGTATGTACTTTTGTCACTTGGCAAAAGCAAAAAAACACCGTCAGTTTCTCCGAAAATACTGTGCTTGGTTTTTTTCACGAAAAATCGGAAGTTTTGAAGCCCTCAACTTTATGGGCCAACTATTCAATTGTGAGAACCAGCTTATTATTACTGCCATATTATTGCCATTGTCATTGTTGCGTCAATCGACAAAAAATCGCCTTCTTTTTACACAAAAAACAGGTAAACAAAAACTAGCACTTTTTAACAAATTATAGAAAAAGTATCGTGTCCCACACATTGAAAAAGCGACGATTTAAAACTCGTGTGATAGCCACCCTCGCTCCGCTCGGGTAGCTAACTTCACACCTGTTTTAAATCTCTCGCTTTTTCAACTTGTAGCACAATATACTATTAGTTGAAAATTACTTTCCCTGGTAAAAAATTCAACTTTTTGTTTAAAATTAATTTTGTTCTGCAAATTCAAATCTTTTATAGAAAATACATCTTTTTGGCATGAAAATTCAACATTTTGGATGATTTTTTTTACTGTAAAATCTTTCTTGGTAGAAAATCCCACTATTTGCTGGAAATAAGTTTTTTTGTTAAAATTTCTCTTTTTTATTTGAATTCCATTTTTTTTCAAAGTAAAAATATTGTTCATTTCATCTTTTTTGGTTAAAGATTCATAATTTCAGTTGAAAATTAATTTCTTTGGTAAAAGATTCAAATTTTTGTTTAAAATTAACTTTTTTCTGAAAATTCAAATCTTTCATAGAAAATTCATCTTTGTGACATGAAAATTCAACATTTTGGATGAAATTTTTTTTTTACTGTAAAATCTTTCTTGGTGTAAAATCCAACTACTTGTTGAAAATGAGTTTTTTTTTTTAATTCTTCTTTTTTATTTAAATTTAATTTTTTGTTATTAAAAGTACAAATATTTTTGGATAATATATAAACTATTACATTTTTCATTGAGAATTCATCTTTTTTGATTCAAGTTTTTTTTCAATTTTAGTAGAAAATTCATCTCTTTGTTTGAAAATTTGACTATTTTTTTTAAATTAGTTTTTTCTTTGTGGTAAATTTATTTATGTTTAGGTGAAAAAGTAACTATTTAATTTTCGGTTGAAAATTAATATTTTCTAGTTAAAAATACAACTACTTGGTGGAAAATTAATTTATTTTTTTTTAAATGAGCTTTTTATTGAAATTTTTCTTTTTTTAAATTAATTTCTTTGGTAAAAAATTCAACTTTTTGTTTAAAATTAACTTTTTTCTGAACATTCAAATCTTTTATAGAAAATTCATCCTTTTGGCATCAAAATTCAACATTTTGGATGACATTTTTTTTTTGCTGTAAAATCTTTCTTGGTAGAAAATCCAAATATTTCTTGGAAATGAGTTTTTTTGTTAAAAATTCTTCTTTTTTATTTGAATTCAATTTTTTTTTCAAAGTAAAAATATTTTTCATTTCATCTTTTTTGGTTCAAGATTCATAATTTTAGTTCAAAAGTAATTTCTTTGTTAAAAAATTCCACTTTTTCTTTAAAATTACCTTTTTTCTGCAAATTCAAATCTTTCATAAAAAATTCATCTTTTTGGCATGAAAATTAAACATTTTGGATGATTTTTTTTACTGTAAAATCTTTCTTGGTAGAAAATCCAACTATTTGTTGGAAATGAGTTTTTTTGTTAAAAATTCTTCTTTTTCATTTGAATTCAATTTTCTTTTCAACGTAAAAATATTTTCATTTCATCTTTTTTGGTTAAAGATTCATAATTATAGTTGAAAATTAATTTCTTTGGTCAAAAATTTAACTTTTTGTTAAAAATTAACTTTTTTCTGAAAATTCAAATCTTTTATAGAAAACTCATCTTTGTAGCATGAAAATTCAACATTTTGGATGACATTTTTTTTACTGTAAAATCTTTCTTGGTAGAAAATCCAACTATTTGTTGGAAATGAGTTTTTTTTGTTAAAAATTCTTCTTTTTTATTTGAATTCAATTTTTTCTCAAAGTAAAAATATTTTTCATTTCATCTTTTTTGGTTAAAGATTCATAATTTTAGTTGAAAATTAATTTCTTTGGTAAAAAATTCAACTTTTTCTTTAAAATTAACTTTTTTCTGAAAATTAAAATCTTTCATAGAAAAATTCATCTTTGTGGCATGAAAATTCAACATTTTGGATGACATTTTTTTTACTGTAAAATCTTTCTTGATAGAAAATCCAACTATTTGTTGGAAATTAGTTTTTTTGTTAAAAATTCTTCTTTTTCATTTGAATTTAATTTTTTTTTCAACGTAAAAATATTTTAATTTCATCTTTTTTGGTTAAAGATTCATAATTTTAGTTAAAAATTAATTTCTTTGTTAACAAATTCGACTTTTTCTTTAAAATTAACTTTTTTCTGAAAATTCAAATCTTTTATAGAAAGTTCATCTTTTTTGGCATTAAAATTCAACATTATGAATGCAATTTTTTTTATGTTAAAATCTTTCTTGGTATAAAATCCAACTATTTGTTGAAAATCAGTTTTTTTTGTTTAAAAAATTTTTCTTTTTTATTTAAATTCAACTGTTTTTGATTAAAAGTACAAATATTTTTGGTTAATATATAAACAATTACATTTTTCGTTGAGAATTCATCTTTTTTGGTTGAAGTTTTTTAATTTTAGTAGAAAATTCATCTCTTTGTTTGAAAATTTGAGTATTTTTTTAAAATTAGTTTTTTCTTTGTTGTAAATTTATTTATTTTTAGGTGAAGAAGTAACTATTTAATTTTTGGTTGAAAATTAATATTTCTTAGTTAAAAATACAACTACTTGGTGGAAAATTAATTTATTTTTTTGAAAATGAGCTTTTTGTTGAAATTTCTCTTTTTTTAAATTAATTTCTTTGGTAAAAAATTCAACTTTTTGTTTAAAATTACCTTTTTTCTGCAAATTCAAATCTTTCATAGAAAACACATCTTTGTAGCATGAAAATTCAACATTTTTGATGACATTTTTTTTTTACTGTAAAATCTTTCTTGGTAGAAAATCCAACTATTTGTTTGGAAATGAGTTTTTTTTAATTCTTCTTTTTTATTTAAATTTAATTTTTTTTTATTAAAAGTACAAATATTTTTGGATAATATATAAACTATTACATTTTTCGTTGAGAATTCATCTTTTTTGATTCAAGTTTTTTTTTCAATTTTAGTAGAAAATTCATCTCTTTGTTTGAAAATTTGACTATTTTTTTTAAATTAGTTTTTTCTTTGTTGTAAATTTATTTATGTTTAGGTGAAAAAGTAACTATTTAATTTTCGGTTGAAAATTAATATTTTTTAGTTAAAAATACAATTATTTGGTGGCAAATTTATATATGTAATTTTTGTAAATTATAGTAGTTGATATTTTAACAGAAAAAATAGAATTTTTAACGAAACAGGTAAATTTGAAACTAAAGCGTTGAATTTTCAACAAAATAGTTGCATTTTTTGAAAATAGCAACATTTTTAACCAAATGGTTAAATATTCAAGCTACAAAGATAAATTCTCAACCAAAAAGACAAATTTTCAACCAAAAAGACGAATTTGCAACAAAATACTTGAATTTGTAACCAAATATTTAAATGTTCAAATAAAAAGACGAATTTTGTACAAAACAGTTAAATTTTTAACTCGCAAATATGAATTTTCTACAGAAACGAAGAATTTTTTAAACAATAGTTGAATTTTTAACCCAATACTCCAATTTTCAACTAAAATTATGAATCTTAAAAAAAATGTTTTTTTTAAACAGTTGAGTTTTGGACCAAAAAGGATGAATTTTTAACAAAATAATTTAATTTTCTACAAAATACTTGAATTCTCAATCAAAAAGACGAATTTTCATCAAAATTTTTTAATTTTTAACCAAAGAGATGAATTTTTAATGAAAATTATGAATCTTCAACAAAAAAATATTATTTTAAAAACAGTTGAATTTTCGATTAAAAAGATTACTTTTCATCAAAATAGTTTAAATCTAAAAAAAATAATTAAATTTTCAACAAAATAGTTTCATTTTTAACCAAATCGTTGAATTTTCAACATACAAAGGTGACTTTTCAACCAAACGGTTGAATTTTCAAACCCACCAGATTAAACTTCAACTAAAAACAATTGAATTTTCAAACGAAAGGTAAAATTTTCAAACCGAAAAGTAAAAAAAAAAAAAGTAACAAAATCGTTCAAATTCCAACCAACGCGATGAACTTTCAACAAAATAGTTGAATTTTTAACCAAATAGGTAAATTTTCGACTTAAAAGATTAATTTCGTACAAATAGTTTAATTTTCAACCCGCAAATATTAATGTTTTACCAAGAAGAATAATTTATAAAAAAATAGTTGAATTTGTAACCAAATAGTTAAATTTGTAACCATTAGGACGAATTTTGTACAAAACAATTTAATTTTCAACCCGAAAATATTAACTTTTTAACATTAAAAAGAATTTTACCAAAATATTTTAACTTTCATCCAAAAAATATTCGAATTTTCAACATAATTGTTCAATTTTTAACTAAAGAGATGAATTTTTAATTTAAATGAATCTTAAAAAAAAAAATTTTTTTAAACAGTTGAATTTTGGACCAAAAAAAATGACATTTCAACAAAATAGTTGAAATTGTAACTAAATAGTAAAATTTTCAACTAAAATAACGAATATTCAACCTGAGTTATATTTTCGACCAAAATTGAATTTTTAAGAAAGTATTTAATTTTTCATAAAAGTAGTTGTATTTTCAACCGAAATGATGAATCTTGAAAAAAAAAAAAAAATTTATCAAAGAAACTTACGTTTCGACCAAGTAGTTGCATTTTTAATTGAAACATATTAATTCTCAACGAAAAATATAATAGTTGATTTCAACCTTAACAAGGTTTTCATTTTTAATAAAAAAAAGTTGAATTTCGCCATAAAAGACGAATTCTGAACGTGAAATGTAATAGTTGATATTTCAATAAAAAAATAATTTACTTTCAAATAAAAAAACAGTTCAATTCCACAAAAAAGACGAAATTTTAACAGATCAGTTGAATCCTTGACCCAAAGATATTAATTTCTAACCAAACAGTTGCATTTTTATTAAAAAAGAAAATACAATTTTTATCAAAAAATATGAATTTTCAAACCAAAAGGTCTAACTTTCAACAAAAGATTTGAATTTTCAACCAAGAAATATTTTCCACTCCTTAGAGAAAAAAAATGTCAACCATATTGTTAAAAAAAATAATGTTTAACCATAAATAAAAGATTTTTTGATAAAATAGTTGAATTTTTACCCAAAAAAAATTCCAGTTGAAATTTTCAACACTAAGTTATGAATTTGAAAAAAGAAAATTTTTTACGAAAATAGTTGAAGTTTCAACCCAAAAAGACGAATTTTTACCAAAACAGTTGCATTTTTATCCAAGAAAGATGCAATTTCTTGTAAAATAAATGAATTTTTTAAATAAAAGGACAAATTAAAAAAAAATTAATTTTCATCCAAAAAAGATTTTAGTTGAATTTTCAACACTAAGATATGAATTTTAAACAAAGAGTAAATCTTCTACGAAAATATTTGAATTTTCAACCCTCAAAGACGAATTTTCAACCAAAAAAGATGAATATTAAATGAAAAATTTTAGCCAAAAATAGATTATTTAAATTTTCAGTTAATAAAATTAATTTTCTGCTAAAAATATCGAATTTTCAGCAGAATACTGCAATCTTCAACTAAATGTGTAGTAGAATTTTTAACCAAAGAGTTGAATTTTAAAAAAAAAGTACAATATTGAGACTTTTAAGTTAAAAAGAATTAACTTTCAACCAAAAATAGTTGGATTTTCTGATTGGGTTCTACTAATTCAGTTCGTATTTAATAAAAAAAAAAACGAGGAAAAGTGAAAAAAGGGGAAAGTGTGGAAATTTCTTGAATAAATTGAAATATTTTTTGGATGAAAATTCAACTATTTCTTCTTTTTGATCAAAAAAATCTAATCGTTCTTGGATGAAAATGTATCTTCGTAGAAAATTTTAGATAAAAGTTAAAATATTTTTTTGGAAAATTCGTCTTTTTGATTTAAAAATTCATCTGATTTAGTAGAAATTTCATGTTTTTGGATAAAAATGCAACTGTTTGGTTGAAAATTAATCTTCTTTGCTTGAGGAGTCAACTATTTTGTTTGAAAATTTTCATTGGACCACTTTGTTAAGAAATAATTTTTTATTGAAGATTCATATTTTTTGTTGAAAATTCATCTCTTTGGTTGAAGTTTGACTATTTTGTTAAAAACTGATGTTTTTCTATTGAAAATTTAACTGCGTGGGTAACATTTGATCTATTCTGTTGACATTTTTTTTTTAATAACGCTTTATTTCTTTGGTTAATAATTTAACTATTTTGTTGAAAATTAATTTTTTTTTTTTGCTGAAAATCCCTATTGTCTGTTTGGCAATCCAATTTTTTGTACAGAAAATTTGTCTTTTGGCTTTAAGGTTCAACAATTTAGGTGAACTTTTCTGTCTCTCATGACTGAAAAATCTTTATTCGTTGAAAATTCGTCTTTTTGATTTTAAAATTCATTTTTTTAAGATGACATTCAATCTTTTTAGGTTGAAATATCAACTATTACACGTTTTTGTGAAGAATTTATCTTTTAAGGTTAAAAATTCAATGATTTAGTTGAAAATTTAATTGTTTTGTAGAAAATTTAGGTATTTTCTCAAAAAGTCATCTTTCATAGTAGAAAACAGACTTTTTTGGTTTAAAATAAATAAATACAATAAATTTTTTTCTATTTTTTTGTACATCGTTGTATTTAATTGTAGTTTTGATTTTCTACAAGAATTTACAACTACAAGAATCTGCCGGAATTTACAGGTTTTGCAGCCAAAAAGTTGTTCTTTTGTGATCTAGGATGACAAATTACAAAAAAAAGCTTCTATGTTAAAACTTTGAAGGAATGGTAAAATATTAAAAGACAATAATGAATAATCGTTATTAAAAAAAAAAAAAAACCTTTCGTTTTGACTAAAATAAAAATTGAACAATTGAGAAAGAATTGATCACCGTATTTGAAGTTAAAAGATTCGAACTCTTGAAGATGAAAATTTCTTCATTCGAAGTTAAAAGCACTGAACCGCAAATTAAAACACTCAAAGTGGAATACATTTGAATTTTACGATCAATAATTTTCGCGGATAAAATGACAGCTTTTAAAACTTTTTAAATTGAAATTTTTTTTTATAAAAACCGTTAAACTGCAAAATTTTAAATTCTAACTTTTATGCATTGTACGGTTCCAAACAGTTGCATTTTTATCCAAGAAAGATGCAAATTCTACTAAAATAGATCCATTTTTTAATTAAAAAGACAAATTTTCAACAACAAGAAATTATCGATAAATTGAAATTTATTTATCTATATGACTATTGTTACTGAAAGTCTTTAAGAAAAATTTAGAAGTAATTATCTCTCATTGCAATATTCTAAATATTTGTCATCCTATATCGAAAAAGAACAATTTTTTTGCTTTTTGTTTTTAAACAAAAAAGTCACTTTTCTACGATGAAAGATGACTTTTTGAGAAAATACCTAAATTTTCTACAAAACAATTAAATTTTCAACTAAATAATTGAATTTTCAACCTTAAAAGATAAATTCTCCACAAAAACGTGTAATAGTTGATATTTCAACCAAAAAAGATTAAATTTCATTAAAAAAAATTAATTCTAAAATCAAAAAGACGAATTTTCAACAAATAAAGATTTTTCAGTCATGAGAGAAAAAAATTTTCACCTAAATTGTTGAACCTTTAACCCAAGAGACGAATTTTCTGTACAAAAAATTGGATTTTCAACCAGACCATAGGGATTTTCAGCAAAAAAATTAATTTTCAACGAAATAGTTAAATTTTCAACTGAAGAAATAAAGCTTTATCAAAAAAAAAAATTCAACAGAGTAGTTCAACTTTTACTCACGCAGTTAAATTTTCAAATTAAAAAAGATCAGTTTTTAACAAAATAGTCAAAATTTAACCAAAGAGATGAATTTTCAAAAAAAAAAAAAAAAAACTTTAATAAAAAATTGATTTCTTAACAAAGTGGTTCAAAGAAAATTTTCAAACAAAATAGTTCACTCCTCAAGCAAAGAAGATTAATTTTCAACCAAATAGTTGCATTTTTATCCAAAAACATGAAATTTCTACTAAATCAGATGAATTTTCAAATCAAAAAGACGAATTTTGAAAAAAAATATTTTAACTTTTATCTAAAAAACATTTCAGTTTGACTTTTCAACATCGAAATACGAGTTTTAAATGAGAAGTAAATTTTCCACAAAGATACATTTTCATCCAAGAAAGATTAAATTTCTACTAAAACAGATGAATTTTTAAATCAAAAAGACGAATTTTCAAAACAAAATATTTTATCTTTCATCCAAAAAATATTTCAATTGACTTTTCAACATAAAATTCGAATTTTTTTCAAAAGGTAAATTTTCTACGAAATACTTGAATTTTCAATAAAACAGCGTTTTGAACCAAAAAGGATGACTTTATAACGTAATTATTGAATTTTTAACCAAACAGTTGCATTCTTTTCCAAGAATGGTGAAATTTCTACTCAGATGAATTTTTAAATGAAAAAGATAAATTTTCAAAAAAATAGTCGAATTTTCAACCAAAAAAGATTTTAGTTGATTTTTCAACAAAATAGTTGAATTTTTGACCAGAAAAGGATGACTTTTTAACCAACTTTATTGCTACTAAAAGCCTTTAAGAAAAATTTAGAAGTAAGCATTTTTTTCATTCAAGAAATTTACACACTTTCCCCTTTTTCACTTTTTCTCGTTTCTTTTATTAAATACGAACTGAATTATTAGAACCCAATCAGAAAATCCAACTATTTTTGGTTGAATGTTAATTCTTTTTAATTTAAAAGTCTCAATCTTGTACTTTTTGTTAAAAATTCATCTCTCTTGGTTAAAAATTCTACTACACATTTAGTTGAAGATTGCAGTATTCTGTTGAAAATTCGATATTTTTAGCTGAAAATTAATTTTATTAACTGAAAATTTTAATAATCTATTTTTGGCTAAAATTTTTCATTTAATATTTATCTTTTTTGGTTGAAAATTCGTCTTTGAGAGTTGAAAATTCAAATATTTTCGTGGAAAATTTACTCTTTGTTTAAAATTCATCTCTTAGTGTTGAAAATTCAACTAAAATCTTTTTTGAATGAAAATTCGACTTTTTTTTAACTTGTCTTTTTAATTTAAATATTCATTTATTTGAATATAAATTGCATCTTTCTTGGATAAAAATGCAACTGTTTCGTTGAATATTCGTCTCTTTGGGTTGAAACTTCAAATATTTTCGTAGAATATTTACTTTTTTTCAAATTCATGTCTTAGTGTTGAAAATTTCAACTGGAATCTTTTTTGGATGAAAATTCAACTATTTTATCAAAAAATCTTTTTTTTTATTGTTAAACATTTTTTTTAACAATATGGTTAACATTTTTGTTCTCTATTGACTGGAAAATATTTCTTGATTGAAAATTCAAATCTTTTGTTGAAAGCTAGACCTTTTGGTATGAAAATTCATATCTTTTGATAAAAATTTTGATTTTATTTTTTATTATAAATGCAACTCTTTGGTTACAAATTAATATCTTTGGGTCAAGGATTCAACTGATTTGTTAAAAATTTGTCTTTTTTGGTGGAAATGAACTGTTTTTTTATTTAAAAGTAAATTCTTTTTTTATTGAAATATCAACTATTACATTTCTCGTTCAGAATTCGTCTTTTATGGTTAAATTCAACTATTTTTTATTAAAAATGAAAAACTTGTTCAGGTTGAAATATCAACTATTATATTTTTCGTTGAGAATCAATATGTTTCAATTGAAAATGCAACTACTCGGTCGAAAGGTAAATTTCTTTGATGAAAATTCTTTTTTTTTTAGATACATCATTTCGGTTGAAAATACAACTAGTTTTATGAAAAATTAATTACTTTGTTAAAAATTCAATTTTGTCGAAAATATAACTGTCTGGTTGAATATTCGTCATTTTAGTTGACAATTTAACTATTTAGTTACAATTTCAAATATTTTGTTAAAAAGTCATTCTTTTTGGGTCCAGAATTCAACTGTTTTGAAAAAAATTTTTTTTCCAAGATTCATTATTTAAGTTACAATTTTTTAATTAAATAATATAAATTTAATAATTATATATATTGGATTAATAACTATATTAATTGTTAGATTAAATTCTTTAATAGAATTTGACTTTAAAAAAATTATTGCTTAAATTATTGCTTATTCATCTATTTGGTTAAAAATTAAACAATTGTGTTGAAAATTCGTCTCTTTGGTTGAGAATTCATTTTTGTAGGTTATTTTGTTAAAAATTCTTTTCAATGGTAAGAAATTAATATTATCGAGTTGAAAATTAAACTGTTTTTTACGAACTTCATCTTTTAGGACGAAAATTGACCTATTTGTTTAAAAATTCAACTATTTTGTTGAAAGTTCATCGCGTTGGTTGAAATTTGAACTATTTTGTTACCTCTTTTCAATTAAACTTTCAGTTTAAAAAATTTAACCTTTCGTTTGAAAATTCAACATTTTTTTAGTTGAAGTTTAAACTGGTGTGTTTGAAAATTCAACAATTTGATTAAAAATGGAACTATTTTATTGAAAATTTAATTCTTTTTTTTTACATTTAAACTATTTTGATAAACAGTAATCTTTTTAATCGAAAATTCAACTGTTTTTAAAATAACATTTTTCTGTTGAAGATTCATAATTTTAATTAAAAATTCATCTCTTTGGTTACAAGTTAAACCATTTTGATGAAAATTCGTCTTTTTGGTTGAGAATTCAACTGTTTAAAAAAATCATTTTTTTTTAAGATTCATCATTTTAGTTGAAAATTCATCTCTTTGGTTAAAAATTAAACTGCTTCTTTGAAAATTCATCTTTTTGGTTGAGAATTCATTTTTTTATTTTGAAAATTTAAGTATTTGGTTAAAAATTCAACAATTGCGTAAAAAATTCTTCTTTTTTGTAGAAAATTAATATTTGCGAGCTATAAATTTAACTTTTTTGTACAAAATTCGTCTCTTCATTTGAACATTGAAGTATTTGGTTACAAATTCAACTATTTTGTTGAAAATTCGTCTTTTTGGTTGGAAATTCATCTTTGTAGCTTGAATATTTAACCATTTGGTTAAAAATTCTAATATTTTCAAAAAAATGCAACTATTTTGTTAAAAATTCAACGCTTTGGTTTGAAATTTACCTATTTCCTTAAAAATTCTTTTTTTTCTGTTGAAATATCAACTACTATATTTTACAAAAAATACATACATCAATTTTACACCAAACAGTAGTATTTTGAACAAAAAATATTAATTTTCAACCGAAAATGAAATAGTTACTTTTTCACTTAAAAATAAATAAATTTACAGCAAAGAAAAAACTAATTAAAAAAAAAAAGTTAAATTTTCAAACAAAGAAATGAATTTTCAACTAAAATTAAAAAACTTCAACCAAAAAAAATGAATTCTCAACGAAAAATGTCATAGTTTATAGTTTATAGTAGTTGGATTTTCTACCAAGAAATATTTCACAGTAAAAAAAAATGTCATCCAAAATGTTGAATTTTCATGCCAAAAAGATGAATTTTCTATAAAAGACTTGAATTTTCAGAAAAAAGTTAATTTTAAACAAAAAGTTGAATTTTTTACCAAAGAAATTAATTTTCAACTAAAATTATCAATCTTTAACCAAAAAAGATGAAATGAAGAATATTTTTACTTGGAAAAGAAATTGAATTCAAATAAAAAAGAGAAATTTTTAACAAACAGCTCATTTAAAAAAAAACATATTAATTTTCCACCAAGTAGTTGTATTCGTAACTAAAAAGTATCAATTTTGTTGAAAATTTTTTTTTTGGTTCAAAATTCGCCTTTTTTGTTAAGAATTCATATTTGTAGCTTGAAAATTTAACTATTTGGTAAAAAATTCAACTATTTTGTTAAAAATGCAACAATTTTGTTAAAAATGCAACAATTTTTTTGAAAATTCAACGCTCTGGTTAAAAATTCAACTATTTTGTTGAAAATTCAATTATTTTTAAATTTTTTAATTGTGATCTAAAATTGTTTTTTTTTCGTTTATAAAAGATCCTACATTAAAAATGTTACAAGATCAAAATTGTCGTCTCTGAACATTAAAGGACAGGGAAACTGAAAAATTGGTCAGGGAAAAATCATTGAAAAGTCAAGAAATTTCGAAAATGAATTTTTGCGGCCACCCTGAAATTCAATCAACAATCGCAACAAGGAGTCAAGAGCCTTTCGGATTTGATAGAGAAAACTGACAACTTATCACTTTTAAGTTAATTATGAGACTGAAGTTCAAAACTGTTTATAATTTTTTTTTTCTTAAATTAGATTTCACTTTCACTGAACATGTTTACGCGCTCCTAACACGTTTTACACTAAATTCCTTCGGAAATGACCTTTTTCGCAACTATTCTCGAAGAATTTGAAAAAAAAAGATAAATTAATGATTAGGGCTACTGGACTCTGTTGTGAGATGCACTGGGAAGTTAATAATAGTGCATTCCCGATAAGGACGTCTAAAAATAACTATAAACGAGTCTGGCAGCTTTTAATTAAAAACATATGCCGTTGTCCGGTTTTCTGCCGTTTCCTTTCCTCCACCTTCTTCATTCCCCAGCCCCCCCCCCCCCCGGCCCGCAGACGCGCATCTACATTGAGGCGAAACCGTCGATCCCCCCCCACAGTATTTGTTGACTTTCCCTCAATTTTTTCTTCTTCACCGGAAAAAAGGGAAAAAATATTTAAATGATTGCAAAATATTATTTATAATAATCTTCAAATTTATTCATTCACATTGTCCAAATGTCAATTTGACAGTACGTCAGTTTTTACATCATGTTTGACTTTTAGTATGGAAACGTTCACATATTACGTATCATTAAAAAAGAGGGTATATCAAAATTTCTAAATAAACAATTTAATTTGTAAATTTCCTTAAATTTTCAAAGAGATAAGAAAAATTGAATTATGGGCAAAAACTTATTTTGAAGAACTCGAAAAAAAATTAGAAGGTTTTTAATAATTATGAAAGATTTTAGGAGATACATTTTTTTCAAGATTTCTGAAGTTCTATTCTATTTTTTCTTTCTATTTTAAAAGAATAATTTTAAGTTTTGAATATTTCAAAATGTGTGGAAAAAATATGAAAGACTTTGAGACAATTTTTTTAATTTGTCAGGATTTAAAAAAATTTTAGGTAAACTGTATTTTTCAGGGTGTCAAGAGAATGAAAACAATGTTCTTAAGATTCAAGGGAAAATTTTAAATTATTGTTTTGTAATGAATTCTAATAGAAAATTTAAAAAAATTGCAAAACAATTTTCAATTATTTCCTAAAATTTTTAAAAAGAGTGCAAAAGATTTTAAAGCAAAATTTTGCAATTTTGCCACATTACATAATTTTAGAAAAAAATTGAGTGAGTTTAAGAGATATTCAGAAGTTTAAAAATAATTAAAACTTGTAAGGATTTTTTAAGAATTCTGTAAGGTTTCATGAAAATGAAAACAAAATTTTAGGTTCCTATAAAAAATTAAAATAATTTTTTATTTTATTTTTTATTTAATCTTTTGAAATGTTTTGAAATCTTTTTGAATAATCTCTTAAAATTGATTTTTCAAAAAGATTTCAAAACATTTCAAAAGATTTCAAAAATTGTCATGCACGAATCTGAAAGATATTAGGGCAATTTTATTAATTTTGAAGAATTCAACAAAAATTCAGAAAAAATTTGAATCATTTTTTAAGATTAGAAGGTGTAGAAGGTCTGACAAAATTAAAAACCAAAATTTCTTAAGATTTGTGTGAAAATTGCAAATGACTTTTTATTTTGAAAAATTAATTTCAAGGGATTATTCAAAAAGATTTCAAAACATTTCAAAAGATTTCAAAAATTGTCAAGGACGAATCTGAAAGATTTTAAGGTAATTTTGTTAATTTTGCAGAATTTAACAAAAATTCAGGAAAAATTTGAATAATTTTTAAATATTAGAAAGTTGAGAAGGTCTGACAAGATTAAAAAAGAATTTTCTCAAGATTCGTGTAAAAATTTAAAATTATTTTTTATTTTAAAAAATGAACTACAAGAGAAAATTAAAAAAGGGGTTTAAGCCCCCATTTTAAAGCAAAATATTTCAATTTGGTGAGAATAAAAAATCAAAAAAAAATCGAGTAAATTCAAAAAATATTTAGAAGAATTGAATAATTTCAAAAAGAATTTCAAACTTTAAAATTTTGTTAGAAATGTAGATTCTTAAAGATTTCAAAAATAAACTTTAAAAGCTTCACCAGAATTTCGAAAGGTTTCATGAAAATAAACAAATTTTCTTTAAATTCCTTAGAAAATTTAGAAGATTATATAAGTCAATTTTTTTTACATTTTGAATGATTTTTCAAAATTTTAAGAAAAATTCGAGACAGTTAAAAATATTTTCAGGAATTTAAGATGTTTTGAATAGATTAGAAATATTTAAAAACTTGGAAACATTCCCGAAAATTTAACAAATATCCTAATATTTTAACCTAAATTCAATATAATGCATATTTTCAAAAAAAAAATTTTTTTTAAGTTCATTTGTATATTTGTTAAATTTTGCAGTTAATAATATAGTGCATTTCAACCACGTGTAGGGGTTCAAACTTAATATAATTGATAGATATTAATTTTCATTTTATTTTCAAAAAACAACAAAAATTTTTTATTGTTATTCCGGCTACGGAT
Organism: Andricus curvator; assembly: GCA_932195095.1. Lineage (NCBI taxonomy): Eukaryota > Metazoa > Arthropoda > Insecta > Hymenoptera > Cynipidae > Andricus > Andricus curvator. The sequence continues at coordinate 186,860 of CAKNYM010051972.1, forward strand.
AGGGGCCAAAACATAAATTAAAAGATCAACAATTATTAAGTTGATGAGGAATTATTATAATTTTAATGAAATTATTAGTGAACCAAAAAAGGGAATTTCAAACTTATCCACACTATTTTTCTTCCTTTTTCTTCTCTTCCCTAGAAGATAAATTTTCTACCGAAAAAGACAAATTTTCCAAAAAATAGATGAATTTTCAAAAAAAAAAATAAATAAAAAAAAAGTTTAATTTTAAGTTAAAGAAATACGTTGCTAACTAAATAAAATAAATTTTCAACGAAATAGCTAAATTTTCAACCAAACGTATGAATTCTGAACAAAAAAGATTAAATATTTATATAAAAAACAAAATTTTTGACGAAAAATGGAATAGTTAAGTTTTTAGGTTACAAAAATTAATTTTCAATAAAAAAAGTAATTTTCAACCAAAGAAACGCAATTTCAACCAAAAAGATTAATTTTTTCAAAATACATGAATTCTCAACCAAAAAGGTTGATTTTTAACAAAAATATAGTAGTTTAATTTTCAGTTAGAGAAAAAAGTTTCTAAACAAATAAAATAAATTTTCAACGAAATAGTTAAATTTTCAACCCAACAAATGAATTTTCTACCAAAAGGATTAATTTCTTCAAACAGAAAGATTAATTTTCTAGCAGAAAAGAATAATTTTTAACAAAATACATGAATTTTGAACCAAAAAAGTTAAATTTCTACCAAAGAAAGTCAAATTTTTAACAAAATAGATGAATTTTCAACTAAAAAAGATCAATTTTCGACAAAAATAGAATAGTTTAATTTTCTTTTAAAGAAATAAGTTTTTAAGCAAATACAATAAATTTTTAACAAAATAGTTACATTTTCAATCAAACAGATACATTTTCTACCAAAAAGATTAAATGACTATCAAAGACAAACTTTCCTCAAAAAGTGGAATAGTTAAATTTGTAGTTAAAAAAATTAGTTTCAATGTAAAAAAACAACTAATTTTCAATTTAACAAAATACAGAAATGTTTAAACAAATAGTTGAATTTTCAACTGAAGAGAATTGATTTTGAGCTAAACATGAAACAGTTAAATTATCAGTTAAAAAATTTAATTTCCAATAAAAAACCAAAAAGATTATTTTTTTACCAAAAAATATTAATTTTTTACTAAAAAAAGATTAATTTTTAACAAAATACATAAATTTTCAACCAAAAAGATGAATTAGTCACCAAGAAGGATAATTTTCTACCACAAAAGACAAAGTTTCAACATAATACAGAATTTTTCAAACAAATAGTTGAATTTTGAACTGAAGAAGATAAATGTTCAATCAAACATAAAATAGTTAAATTTTTAGTTAAAAAAATTAAGTTTCTCTGAAAAAAAATAATTTTTGACTTTTTTTTTAATTTTTAATTTTTTTCTAAATTAAAGGTCGAAACATCGCCAACTGAAATTTAATGATTGTGAATTCTCTTTTGTTAAAGCTCCTTCGGCATTAACGAACACATTCTCATCACGTGTCTCGTGAGAAAAAAAGGTTAAAAGCGAATTTTCAGATCTAATTTAAAAACAATTTTGTTATTAAACATTTTATTGTACCTTGTATCTTTTTGTCCAAAAATTTAATTTTTTCACTTGTCATGTAATTTTTCGCGATTAAAACAAAAACTACGCGCCTCATCAAAAAATGAATAATTACAAATTTGTAGCTCTTTTGTGGGTAAACAACTTTTGTGTATTTATTTATTTATCCGAACCCATGTCTCTCAGATTTCCGGTCTGATGCTCTTACCAATTAAGCTACGGAGATTATTTTCTTCACAATACCTACAAGTTGAATTCCAATGTCATTCCTTATACTTGTAAGATTTAATTTTTAAACATAAAAGTTATATTTATTTTTGATATCAAGGTTTTTAATTGATTTTTTTTTAATTGTGAAAAATGCTCTCTTGCATGTCTGAAAGACCTGGGTTCGAATCCCAGCGGAGCAAGAGAACATTTTTTCACAATTAAAAAAAAATCGATATTTAAAAATATTGATTCTAGGATAGTAGACAAAAATGAATGAGTTTAAAATTAATAATTAAAATAGTTGAAAATTTCTTGAATTACCTTGGAATCTGTTGAAATCCTTTTAAATCACTGGAAATCTTTCAAAAGTTTTGAACTCTTTCAGAAAAATTGTGTAAAATGGCTTTTAGGACTAGCCTGCAAGACTTTTATTGGGTTGGCTGGTGATTCCCAGTCCACTTCTGAACGCTAATTTTCACAAATAAATAATATGTCCATTTTTTGAACCTGAAGAGATTGAGAGGAAAGAAAATAGTTTTTTTCAGACATGGAAAAAGAACCCTAAGTTCGAAAAAGTCTGATAAAATTGTTGCCGAATTAATAAATTAAAGAGGATATAATTTTAATGTTAATTGCTTTAAACTTAGAAGAATACCAATGTTTTAAATACTTTTATTTTGAAGTTAGGTATTCAATATTTAAATTGAAAACTTATCGGGCGCATAGCGCGCCAAACATGATTGCAGTATAAAATTGATTAGAAATTCGTCAATTTAATTAGTCATATCTCTCTATGTGTATAAAATTTTCCGACGCCGCTCCCTCCAGGTCACTTCTCTGGATCCGCGCCTGCCACCCCCACCCACCGCCTCCGATTTTGCAAGAGAACAGATTGGAGGGTCCAAAAATTCCGTAAAGACGGGCTCATTAAACATCCCGATTATAGGGTATTAAATAGGAAAAATGTCCTTGTGCATATGATATTTTTAGCCTCAAAACGTGAATATCCCGCAGCGGGATATCGCTTCAGCGGAAAGCCGTAAACAGTCCGAAGGTTATATTCGATGAGCGAGAGAAACACATAATCAGAGAAAAGTGGCATTAAACCTTTTCTTCACGTGCTACAAAAAAAACCCGAGTACGCAATCGACGCAATTTATACAAATTATAGATTTCACAACCCAAAATGATCTCAAAACAGGGGCAAGGGTGATTTTCACGAAAATAGGAGAGTAATAGGGGAATAGAATGTAGGTAATATATTAAATTCATTCATTTTAGCAAAAAATACGACTTTTAAAAATTAGCTGTGAATTCGATCTCGAGTGTTTCCACTTTGTTTTTGTATTTATTTCTGTCGCACCCTATCCCTTTCCCAGCTTTATGCTTTCTTCACAAAAATTGTTAGAATTAGTCTATTTGAAGATTTATGACCAAAAAGTCTTTTCTATTCATGCATCAACTTTGAATTATGTTGACGAAGAAAGTTTTTCTGGTTGAATCAGATGATTCAAATATTATAAATGAGCATAACTTCCCTAAACTTCAGTAAAGTATATTAATATTATAGATCAATCGATTTGCCTCGAATCAAGGAATCTTTTCCGTTCTTGAATCAATTTTGAATTATGTTAGTGAAAAAAGTTTTACTATAAAAAACCGTGTTTTCAAATATTATACATTACCATAGCTTCCTTACTCTTCAACAAAATGTATCAATGTTATTGGGCAATCGATTCGTCTCGAATCAACCCATCTTTTCTGTTCTTGCATCAACTTTGAATTATGCAAATGAAAAAAGTTTTACTATAAAAACCCGTATTTTCAAAATATATAAATTACCATAACTTCCCTACTCTTCAATAAAATTTATTAATATTGTAGGTCAATCGATTCGTCTCCAACCAAGGAATCTTTTACATCCTTGCATCAACTTTGAATTATGTTGAAGAAAAAAGTTTTACTATAAAAACCGTATTTTCAAATATTATGCATTACCCTAGCTTCCTTACTCTTCAATAAAATGTATTAATATTATACGTCAATTTATTCGTCTCGAATCAACACATCTTTTCTGTTCTTGCATCAACTTTGAATTATGATAATGAAAAAAGTTTTACTACAAAAAACCGATTTTCAAAATATATAAATTACCATAACTTCCCTACTTTATAATATAATGTATTAATATTGTAGGTCAATTGATTCGTCTCGAACCAAGGAATCTTTTATATTCTTGCATCAACTTTGAATTATATTGAAGAAAAAAGTTTTACTATAAAAACCGTATTTTCAAATATTATTCAACATAATAAAGAATTTGAAAAACGGTAAGGCTGCTGGTGTAGACAGTATCAGCGCTGAAATGTTTAAATACGGTGGCGAGTACATACCTCACAGGTTGTGCGAATTGATAAATTTATGTATCGAGACAGGGGAAGTCCCAGACGATTGGAGAAAAGCGATTATCGTACCAATATACAAAAGAAAGGGAGATAAAAGCAACTGCAGTAATTACAGAGGTATCAGCCTTCTAAGTGCCGTAAGTAAAATATACTCAAAAATACTTATTCGTAGGGTAATGGAAATTACAGAAGAAAAGATATGGGAAGTTCGAAGTGGATTTATGCCAGGAAGATCATGTACAGATCAGATATTTAGCCTAAGACAGATCACAGAAAAAAGCTTGAGAGTAGGAAAGAAAGTTTTCTGTGCATTTATTGACCTAGAAAAAGCATTTGATAAGGTAAATAGAAGTAAACTTTGGGAAGTCCTTAAAGAGTACGGAGTAAATGGAGGGCTCCTACAAGCAATAAAAACAATATATACAGGTAGTAAAGCGAGTGTAAGGGTAAATGGGAAACTGAGTGACTGGTTCGATATTATGCAAGGCGTGAAACAAGGATGCGTTTTGTCCTCGTGGCTATTTATCATATTCATGGATAAGTGTCTAAGAACTGCAATCTTCGACGAAGAAGGTGTAGATCTCCAAACAGTCAAGGTACGTGGGTTAGCTTTCGCAGAGGACAAGATTGTTATGGCAGAATCAGTCGAGGACTTGCAAAGAATGTTGAATAAACTTAATACAAGCATGAAGGACATGGGACTCAAAATTAACGTAAATAAAACAAAAATCATGGTATTTGAGGGAAAAAGTGAGAAAACAATATGCGACATTGTCATAAATGATGAGAGATTAGAACAAGTTGACCAGTACGTATATCTAGGTAGTCTATTCACTAGCGACGGGAAAATAGATGGGGAGTTAGATAGGCGCATAAATAAGGGTAGACCGGTTATCGGTAGAGCAGGGTCCATCCTAACAAATAAAAACATATCAAAAAAAGCTAAAATGGCCATAAATAATTCTATATTCGTACCGACTGTACTATACGGTAGCGAAACATGGACATGTCAAGAAAAGGACAGGAGTAAAATGAACGCGATCGGCATGAAACCTCTGCGCATAATATGCGGGAAAACACTGATGGACAAAGTCCGAAACGAGACTATCCTCAAAGAATGTGGTACAGAAGAGACACTACTGTATAAAGGTAAAGTAAATGGTAGAATGCCCAGAGGTAGACCGCCGAAAGAATGGTTAGAATCTGTAAATGAGACATTGATCCGAAGAGACATAAGAAGCCATAGAAACACAAGAGCTTGCATGAAAAAATGCATGGACGTGAAGGAAGCTAGAGTAGTATGCCAGGACAGAAAAGTGTGGCAACAAATAGTTTGTAAACAGAGTGACAATAGAATGAATGACGCCTGAAAGAATGACCTTGGATACTAATGGGCCCAAGTGGGGAACCATACATAACAATTTTGTGAGGCTCTTTACTTGGGGTGATCGCTAGAGAGATTGATCAGCAACCTGGGTCGGAGCAGTGTTGCGGAATAAACGTGTCATTTAAATAAATAACGCGAGGATTCCAGATCAATCTAAAATATTTATACCTAACACCTATATACCTATCTACCTTATACCTATATACCTACATACCTTACACCTATATACCTATTCAACTTATACCTATCTACTCTATACCTATACACCCATATACACACTACTATTCTCCAACCGAGCAAGTCACGCCTACGCCGAAAGGAAAATGGCTTAATAGTATAATAATAATAATAATTCATTGCTATAGCTTCCTTACTCTTCAATAAAATGTATTAATAGTATAGGTCAATCGATTCGTCTCGAATCAACAGATCTTTTCTGTTCTTGCATCAACTTTGAATTATGCTAATGAAAAAAGTTTTATTATAAAAAACCGATTTTCAAAATATATAAATTACCATAACTTCCCTA
>CAKNYM010051972.1:192974-213017 GCA_932195095.1 Andricus curvator
GCATCAACTTTGAATTATGAGATTGAAAAAAGTTTTACTATAAAAAACCGATTTTCAAAATATATAAATTACCATAACTTCCCTACTAAATTTTAAAATGTATTAATATTATAGGTCAATTGATTCGTCTCCAGCCATGGAATCTTTTATATCCTTGCATCAACTTTGAATTATATTGAAGAAAAAAGTTTTACTATAAAAACCGTATTTTCAAATATTATGCATTACCACAGCTTCCTTACTCTTCAATAAAATGTATTAATATTATAGGTCAATCGATTCGTCTCGAATCAACACATCTTTTTTGTTCTTGAATCAACTTTGAATTATGAGATTGAAAAAAGTTTGACTATAAAAAAACCGATTTTAAAAAAATATAAATTACCATAACTTCCCTACTCTATCATAGAATGTATTAATATTATAGGTCAATCGATTCGTCTCGAACCAAGGAAAGTTTTATATTCTTGCATCAACTTTGAATTATGCTAATGAAAAAAGTTTTACTATAAAAAACCGATTTTCAAAATATATAAATTACCATAACTTCCCTACTCTATAATATAATGAAATTAATGTTGTAGGTCAATCGATTTCTCTCGGACCAAGGAATCTTTTATATTTTTTCATCAACTTTGAATTATGCTAATGAAAAAAGTGTTACTATGAAAAAAAACGATTTTTAATATATTATTGAGTGCTAGAAAAATGCAATAAATATTTTTCGAAATCCTTCGGTCAGTTTCAAGATATAAGTGATTATCATGTTCACAAAAAAATGTGAGACACACACAGTCATACACATCCGGACAATTGCTTAGAACATTGTGTAAATTAAGGAAGGTTTAATTAAATGAATTTAAAAATGTTGGGAAATGTTACCATTACAAAGCTTCTTCTATGAGGAAGCAAAAATACATCAATTTTGAATTATATATATATATATATATATATATATATATATATATAATATAAAATATAAAATTATACTGCAAAAAAAATACATTCATTTAAATTATATAGTTGTATTTTTACCTAAAAAATATCAGTTTTCAACCAAAAATGGGATAGTTACCAAAATAATTGAATTTACAACATAATAGTTACATTTTTAACAAAAAAAGATTTTTTAGTCAATAAAGAACAAATTTGTAATCCAAAATGTTGAATTTTCGCGCGCAACAGACAAATTTTCCAAAAAACATTTGAATTTTCAATAAACAAATTCATTTTCAACAAATAGTTGAATTTTCAACCCAAAAAGACGAATTTTCCACAAACTACATCAATTTTCCACCAGAGTTGAAATTAAATAAATTAACAATAAAATGAATTAATAATCAATTTTCATGAAAGAAAAAACGAATTTTCAACCAATTAGTTAAATTTTCAACCAAACAGATGAATTTTTAACCAAAATTATGAACTTTCAACCAAAAAAGATAAATTCTCAACCAAAAATGAAATAGTTGATATTTAAAACAAAAAATATTTTTATTATAAATAAAAAAACAGTTAAATTCAACTAAAAAAAGAAGAATTTTTAACAAAAAAGCTCATTTTCAATAGTTGGATTTTCTACAAAAAGGGTTAAATTTTCAGCCAATAGTAGAATTGTCAACCAAAAGAGATTTATTTTGTACTTTACCTCTACCAACCCTTTATCATTAGCTTTGGATAAGAATTCCAGCTTTTAGTTAAAATTAAAGTTAAAACCAATCCATATAACTTTCGTTAAATAAAAAATTTCGAAATAACCATTTTGATTTCTGAATCACGTTTAGATTTCTTCTTCAAAATCCATAGCAATTATAATTTGTTCAATTTTTACGTAGTGAAAATCTTTAAACAAAATTGGTCTGAATTAATTTCTTTGTCATCTGATCATTTATTTCAAGGTGTAACAATTTTAATTATTTTTTTGTTACTATTTGGAAACCTGACAATAAGTAACTTCTATTGGATAATAAATAAAGAAGAGAAAGCAAATGTGTCTGATTTTAGGCAAAATTTATCTGATTTTAAGTAAAATTTGTCTGAATTCAAGACTCAATTCAGAAATTCAGACAAGAACGTCTTAAATTCAGCTCAATTTTGCTTAAAATAAGACACATTGAATTCATTAAAATCAGTTTGGATTTAAGTGAAATTGATCTCATTGTAAGTAATATTTGGATTTTAGACTCAATTCTGAAAATCAGGTAATGATGATTTAAAATTAGTCTGATTTTTCTTATATCCAGGCAAATGCTACTAATTTTAATCCAAATTAATTTTAAGTAATTTTTGTACGACGTGGAAACTTGACAATAATTATTTTTTATTGGATAATAAATAAAGGAAAGAGAGTAAATTTTTTAGGTAAAATTTATCTGATTTTAAGTAAAATTTGTCTGCATTTAAGTCTTTAAAAAAACACACATTTGCTCTCCCTTCTTCATTTATTCTCAAATAGAAATCACTTCTTTTCAAGTTTCAATACAGTGAACAAATACTTTTAATTTTTACATCTGAAAATATTTGGTCAGATGACAACGAATTAAATCAAGACCAAGTTGTTTAAATCCAGTTGTAGAAATATTAAAAAAAAATAAATAAAAATGTTAAAACCTTAAAATTTTAAGACCTTGAAATGGTTGGCAATAAATTCAGTAAAAACAGTTTAGATTGAGGGCAGATGACAATTCCGCCCCAGCTACCTGCGTACGGTTCCCCCACCACGCGGCTTCCTCTCACTCGGCCGAACTGCTGCCGCCAAGCCTGGTCAGCGGGAGTCCTTTGTACCTAATGAGGACTAGAATGCGGAATATAACATTTTTTCAAATTAGCACTTGGTAATTGATGAATACACTATTCGAAATCTGCTAATTATACCGATTCCAACGATATGTTATTTGAATTTAAAAAATTGAAAATTAAAGAAGAAATGTTCAAGTTTAGGTGAAATTATATGAACAAAATTTTCCAGTATTTTCATGAAATCCACTGCAGTAGCTTTAATTTATTGGTTGGCTGAAATTTGGCCACATTTGAAAACTTATTAACGAACATCATAAATTTAGTTTATTTCTCAAACAGTCGCATTTCTCAAAATTATCCTTAAATAATTTCGCACTCCCAGTCAAAATGTATGAATAGTGTCATCCCTTGCTTAATTTGGAAACTCATTAACAAACATCATAATTTTTTTTTACTGATTAACCAATTTGTTTGAAAATAATTATTCTTCATTTCCAAAATTTCAAAACCTAATTTTCAAGCCAAAGAAAAAGGAATTTTCAAAAAAGGAATTGAATTTTTAACCAAGAAAGATTTTCAGTCAATGAAGAAAAAAATCTCAGCCAAAATGTTAAATTTTCAATCCAAAAAGACGAATTTCTGGCAAAACAGTTTAGTTTTCAACCCAAAGATATGAATTTTGAACAAAAAAGTTTAATTTTTAATACAAAAATATGAATTTTCAAATGAAAAAGATCATATATCAAGCAAAAATTTGAATAGTTATAATTTGCAGTTAAAAAACTTATTTTTAACTAAATAAAAACGAATTTTCAACAGAACGGTGAAAAACAAAACTACAAAGATGTATTTTTAACAAACAAAAAAATGTTAACCAAACAGTTGAATTTTCAACCGGAAAAATTAATTTTCTACCCAAATATATTAATTTTTAACAAAACACGTGAATTTTCACAAAAATATAAAAATTAAAGAATTTTCAAACAAAGAAATTAATTTTAAACCAAAAATTGAATAGTTGAATTTTCGATTAAAAAAAAATTAATTTTCAACAAAAAAAAAAAAGTAATTTTCATTAAAAACTAACAAAATGTTTAGCGAACTATTAATTTGGAAAAAATTCGAGCAAGTTTAAGATATATTTAGAAATTTTGAAAAGATTCCAAAATAATTTAAAATTTGAAAAGATTTCAAAACATTTCAAACAAAACGTAGATTTTTGAAGATTCTGAACACAATATTTAGAAGCTTTCTAAGCACTTTGAAAGGTTCCAAAATAATAAAAAAATGTTATCAAATTTCCTGGGAAAACTAAAAATTATTATTTTTTTTAACAATCAATTTAAAAAATATTTTCAAAAATTTACAAAATTTTAAAAATAGAATCTGCAAGATTTTGAAGCAAATTTTGTAATTTTGCCAGATTTGAACAAAATCATAGGAAAAATTCGAGTTCCAAGATAATAACAAAATTTGAATAAGATTCTTGAAAAATTTTCGAATGATTTTTTTCAAAAAAAATTTAAGATAATATATAAGAAGACTTTAGAACAAATTTTAATGTGTAAATTATTCCAACTCTTTTTTTGAAAATTCCTTTTTTTTGGTTTGAAAATGAGTTGGTTTTGGTTGAGGCATAAGTTAATAAAAAGAAAACAGAAATGCCAGTAGTAAGACGTATGGAGCCGGTAATATCAAACATATTATTTTTGAAAGGAATAATAATTATTTTCAAAATTTGCCGAATTCAGTTAAAAATTTGTTTTCTTATTCTTAAGCAAATGCAGTTTTTTGTTTTGGTCCCTGAGTTTACAAATTAAGTTAGAAATGGCACTATTCATACTTTTGGACTGTGAGTGCAAATTTATTTAAGGATAATTTTGAGAAATGCGATTGTTTGAGAAATAAACCAAATTTATGATGTTAGTTAATAAATTTTCAATTGTGGCCAAATTTTAGCTTCCGGAATTTCCCAAATTAATTAAAATATTGCACCAATAAATTAAAACTACTGCAGTGGATTTGGGTGAAATATTCTGCAAAATTTTCCATAAAATTTCAAATAATTTGAACATTTATTCTTTGATTTTCAACTCTTTAAGTCAAATAACATATCGTTGGAATCGTTATAATTCGCAGATTTTGAATATTATATTTATAAATTACCAAGTGCTAAATTTAAAAGATGTTATTTTCCGCATTTTAGTCTTCATTAGGTACAAAGGACTCCCGCTGACCAGGCTCGACGGTAGCAGTTCGGCTGAGTCAGGGGAAGCCATGCAGTGGGGGAACCGTTCGCAGGTACCCAGGGCGGAATTGACCATTGCCCTGAATAACCATAACCCTAGATTCAAGTGAAAATGCTGTAATCCATTTTGAAATTCAGCTAATGATTTGAAATTAGTCCAATTGTTCTTAAAACCAGACAGATGTTACTGAATTTAATCCAAACCAATTTTTAGACGTAAAAATTTAAGGTTTTATTACTCAGTATTATTAATAAATATTTCAATTCGTGCAATAGTGTATACACATGAAATTAAATTGATAAAAGGGATGCGATTTTAAGGGAATAATACTTTGGAAATAGCTCTCGATTACATAATGATAAGAGTAATTGATCATAGACGGATTCGTTCTGATGCTCCCTACAATAATTCTAGATCAACAACTGCATCAATGTAGCATATAGAGAGCAACTGTTATCAATAAAAACGATTTTTTTTTCTTCCTTGAGCTGAACTTACAATGCTCTTGTTATCACGAAAGCCTTACTTAACATTGATTTTGAATCTAAAAGATGGACATAAATCAAAACTAGGATATAATAATAATTTTAAACCAGATAAAAAATTTCAAAGACAAGAAAATCTTTATATTATTAAATATATAATCATTTTCCATTACATTTATATTAACAGCCTCTCAATGAAAAACGTCAATGAATATTAATTCTCAAATTAAAGTTAAATGTGGAAAAAGTTCCACTATCTGAAAATTCAATGTTTCTTGTGTAAAGCTTGCAATATGTGGGCTAAGGTTATCGTTTATATGTTAATAATTTAAAAAAAGATATTTGGAAAAATATCGTAAGCAGATAAGAATACGTAAATTGTTTCAAGTTATAATTAGTTTTCTCAATTTCTGACTGATAAGGTATTGTGATATCATAAGCTATAGTAAAGAAAGATTTAGTGTTCAATTTAAGTAACATTTGGTATGCATGAAATAATTAAATTTTATTTTTTTTTAACTCACTTCCATGTTTTAACAGATTTTTTCGAATAATACTAGGATTAGTTTGAAGTAGTTTTTAACAAAGTTTCAAAATTTTAGTTGCTTTTTTTAGAAGTGAGAAATTAAATGATTTTTCGCTTGTAGGAATCTTTTGCATCAAGTTTATGAATCTAAGAATGATGAATAGAGACCAATATTTTGTTAAAAAAAACAGAAGAATTTCAATTCTTAATAGTTTTAAAAAATTCTGAAAAATGTGCATCGTATTATTATTATTGTATTACCGAATTCCGTAACACTATTTTCAAAGCTTCGGAATAAAATATGAAGAAAATTAAAAATGTGGATACACTGCTAAATAGAGCAGGAAAAAAATATTTTTCAGTATTTTTTAGGATTTTTAGGTCCACACTAAATACTTTTTCAATAATTTGGAAATTTTAGTCAAAATTTTTCAGAGAAATTACTATTTATTTAAAATTATTTATCTTCTTACAATGAGCTGTTAAATACTCAACTTTAAATAACAATGTTATATAAATAAAAATAAATAAATAAACAGTTTCAAATTTACACAAATCCGCTTGCATTAACAGAAAACTCAGGTAAATATTATTTTCGTTAAAAATTTTTTCTACACTACAGAAATGATTCTTGATCTCTGAAATTGGTATTTTCGTTCAATCTTTGGTGTGAAATATTTAAAAAAAATACTTTAGTTGGCTTTTGAAGTGCTTTTTAAAAATAATCTCAGTTTAGATTTCGCAGTTTTTTGCTGCAAACCATTAAACTGCGTTTTCTCTTATTAACACCAATATTGAATAATTATTTTCATATTTTGAATGAAAATTGCATCAATTGAGGAAAATTCTGAAATTTGGCTTTTTCAAAACTCAATTTTTCCACTTTTTCCAATTTCAAATTTGGTCCAATTTCTTTAGATCAAAATGAAACCTTATATTGAAGTTACCCCGTATATATACCACATACTTTATATTTTAAAATAAAATACAAATTTCCAACAAAAAATTGAATAGTTGAATTTGTAGATAAAAAAATTATTTAAAACATAAAAAAGGAATTTTCAATAAATATGAATTTTTAACCAAATAGTTAAATACTTAACCAAAAATATAAGGTACTTGCTGGGATAATTTTTTGCTCCTGATTTTGTGTTTTTCTGTCAGAATTCTGACCAGTTTTGTGTCTTTCTGAGGAACTTGTGGTCTAGAACAGACATCTTTATCAATTTCGCATTGCCCCTCAAGTAGTGTGTGTGATTTAACCAGGCCTGGTGCGCTGTGTGTGTGTGGTGACAGCTGTTATCGATCGCTCTTATCTACCGCTTTCAAAGTAGCTACTATTTACAAAAATGAGTGGCGATGCAAATGTACTAAAGTTATTAAACACCATCAAAACCGACACAGAGGAAACCAAAAAGGACGTCAAACTGCTTAAAACAGACACAGCTCAATTGAAATCCGAGTTTGATGCTCTAAAAATTGAATTGAGCACAACTAAAGCACAATATAAAAAGCTGAAAGAGAGTCATCAGGCATTAGAAGAAAAATGTAGTTCACTCAAGAGAGAGGTTGGCTTTCTTCAGTGACAAGCCCGCTCCTGCAATGTCCTGATTCACAACCTATCGGACGACGATGAGTCTAACAGGGACCTCTTCTCATTTGTACTCAATATTCTCACTAGCGCTGGTCTCTCACTTAATGAAACGAATATTGATACCATTTATCGACTGGGGAGGACACAAGGCAATAGGCCCGTTCTTGTGTGTGTCAATTCTGGCAGATGGAAGCAGGAGGTTCTCAACAAACGCGCAGCTTTCAAAGAGTTGAACCTTTCTGTCACACTTGACAGATCACCAGAGGAAAGACAAGAAAGGAAAGCCCTATATCACATTGCCACCAAGCTAAAAAATCCGGGTTTTAACGTGTTCGTTAAGGGTAGCGGTATTACGCTGGAGGACCGTCAGCTCTCTCCCCTGGAGGTCGAATCCCTTCTAAAAGAAAAGGGAAATGAACAACTTTCGATTGAAACTCAATCCTCCTCAAGAAGCAAATCCAAAACACGACAAAGACGCCAACGGATGGACCGAATAGCTCGCTGGACTCCTTTATAGGAAAAATTTCCTCAAACCCGGAGAAGCCTCAGTCTAAGAGTCACAAACCTACTAAGCCTGGTAAGGCTTAGCAACTTGCAGCAGAGAATGAAGTCGTTAACCAGGTTGTCTTATGTCAATCTCCTAAGGGCGTCAATCTTCGTATCTTATTCTGGAATGCTCACGGCCTTTCCAACTTTTCTGAGATTGCAAACTACGTACTCAGCTCTGACATCATTTGCCTGTGCGAGACATAGGTAACTTCACAGAATGTAAAATCTCCTGATTGGATCCCTGATCACATCGCTATTGTAAGTAATGCACAGCGTTCTGCTAGAGTTGGTCGCCCTAGTGGGGTTTAGCAATTTTTATAAACAAATCTGTATTCAACTTTGAAATTTTATTAATTTCCTCTACATGTATTTTCGTTAAATGTTGGCGGAGGGCATTTAAATTTATTGTGGGTAATGTGTACTTTAAACCATCTTTGGATGTTAGGCTGTTCGAGCAGACTTTTGAGGAGACCCTTTCCGAGGTTATATCGGGATGTCCAGATTTACCAATGTTTTTAGGAGGCGATTTTAATGCACGTGTCTGCAACCTGCATGACCTGGAAGGGTTACTCCTCCCCGAAAATTCTGCAGCATTGTATAAGCGACGATCATTGGACTCTGAGGTCAACGCAAGGGGGGAGGTTCTTGTTAAAATTCTTAAGAGCGGTGAATTGATGATCTTAAATGGGAGATTTCCTAAAGATTTTCCAGGGCATTATACTTTTCTTGGATTTCAGGGTATGAGTGTTAACGATCTTGTTGCGTGTAACATTGGCTCTATAGACTTCATTTCTAATTTTGAAGTACTTCAATTACCTACGACATCCGACCATCTCCCGGTTCGCGTTGATATTTTGTATTTCATACAGATGGACACAAGTGTAAATAGAGACTCTTTTTTATATAATAAAATAATTTGGGATGCAAACCGTAAATTTGACTATATGCACGAAATGTCTATTTCTAAGAACTCTGTGTACTCCAATGGCGAAATAAATGCCCTAAATAATAATGTAATTACAACAATCTCAACTGTCGCCGATAAGTTAGATTTACGTGCAAAGCCTAAATGGCGTACTCCAGTGAAAAAACCTTGGGATGATAAGGAATGTAGAGTCATGCGCCGTAAGCTTAGACAATCTTTAAATGTCTTTAAAAGGTCGGGTTACGTAGGTCCAAGAAGGTGCAATACGAATCCTCACTGCTGAATTCACTGGCGGCTTGTAATAATCCTAAGGATTTTTGGACAGCAGTCAATAGATTTAGACTGCGGTCTCCTTCGACTAACAATGTAAGCATGCATGTATGGCAAGACTTTATTTTTTTTCTCTATCCGATAGAGGCTCACCTTTGCATACAGTGGATTGTAAACGAACACCCTTTATTGGACTGTAATATCTCGATTGATGAAATTAAAGCCTCTTGATTGAAATGCAAATGTAATGAAGCGCCAGGCGAGGATGGGAATCCCAATGAATTTTTTAAAAACCTTCCGGAAAATTGGGTACAGTACTTAGGGCGCCTCTTCGACGAGATCTGGGCTGAAGAAAGAGTCCCATCTAGCTGGGCTAAAATGCATACATTTATGTTGCATAAAAAGGGCGATAAATCTGATCCTTATAATTACCGGGGAATTGCCCTTGTAAATAGTATTGCTAAGATCTTCTCTCAGATTCTGTTGACAAGGCTGACTGCGTGGGCTAACGAGGTGAAGATTCTTCCAGAAAATCAGGTCGGTTTCAGGCCTGGAAGAAGTTGTATATACCACATTTTCACCCTAAATTCTTTAATTCAGATTCATTTGTCTACCTCAAAGCGACGAATCTTTGCTTTTTATATAGATTTCAAAAAGGCTTTTGATTCAGTCAACCACTGTCATCTATGGCATAAACTTCTAAGGATAGGCATCTCCACTAAACTTATACGAATGATAAAAAATCTTTATGATAACGCTAACATGTCCATTCGTACTTGCGAGGGTTTGACTTCGTTCATCAAGGTAACTTGTGGGGTGCTTCAAGGAGAGATCCTTTGTCCTCTCCATTTTGCGCTTTTCATATATGATCTAGAAGAGTACTTAAGAAATCACGGTATGCATGGAATTTCAATAGATCACTTATGTGACGTTATCCTGCTTGCTTATGCTGATGATATAGTCGTATTCGCCTACTCTCAGGCTGACTTACAAGCAAAAATCAACCTTGTCGCACAATACTGTATGAGCAATTTTTTAACGGTCAATGAAGCAAAATCAAAAGTTATGGTATACCACAAAGCTCGGCCATGTGAATACAAATTCTTCTACGCACAGACTCAGCTGGAAGTAGTGAGCGAATTCGTCTATCTCGGTGTGAACACATCAGATTCGGGTCTTTTTTATAAAGAGTTCATAAAAAGAATGTCTGCTGCGAATATTGCTATGGGTGCTGTTTCAAGAATTTTATTTGCATCTAAATCTAATGCCTGGAAAACTAAGACTACTCTTTTTCGTAGCCTCACGCTTAGTGTTTTTTTTTTATGCAATAGAAGTCTGGGGATTGAGGTACTCTCAGTCGAGAAATTGCAGTCCTCTTTCTTTAAGAAAATACTAGGCTTGCCATCATACACGCCGAATTTTGCCCTCCGCTTGGAGACAGGTAGATTACAGTTAGCTTTTGATATCTTTAAGCCAGCGTTAAGATGGTTGTCGAGGTTGCTGGGTATGCCTGATGATAGGTATCCTAAAAGATGTTTTCTCAAATTGAAGGTAATGTCCTTAAAACCTGACGGCAATCCGAAGTATAACTGGGTTCTCCAGCTCAAAAATATGTTCACTCTAAGTAATTCAGAGCAAATGTGGCGTGACTTGGACTCTGTGTCTCTCGATGAAAACATGGATGTTTTTCTAAATAAGTTTTCTGACTATCTCTGGCGCTCCGACTATGAGAGATCCCTCCATTCAAGTAGTCTCCAAGTCTTCCCACATCTTAAACTCTATCCGGACTTTCAATCATACCTGCATATTAGATTACCTTTTTATATAATTTCTATTATTGCTCAACTCAGACTTCTAGGCTCTATCAGGGGTTATATACGTTTTGGAGAATATAAATTTACTTATGACCCTGCTAGACTCTGCCCCATATGTAACCTTTCTGTGACAGAGGATCTTTATAATTTACTAGCTGTTTGTCCTACCTACTCAGACTCAAGAATATCAATCTTAGGTCAGCCAGCAACCACGACAGTCAATAGTCAGTATTGGTTGAGTCTTTTAAACTCTAATTGTCCAGACTGAGAAAAATGAATAGTTGGGGCTACTAAGTTTTTATTAGTAAAGCATTCATTGGTTCTTACAGCTGTTCAGTTAGTAACACCAACTAAGCAAGTAGTCAGTTTAGGAAGCCGTTTGTAGTACTCGTGACTAGTTTACATTAGTAATGTTTTAGTAGTCAGAGTTACTAACAAATTAGTCATCTGTACTACTAATTGATTTTTCTGACAAATTAAAGTAGGTGGCTTAACTATTTTTTTTGCTACCGTGGTTGGTACGATTGAGAATGCGACAAAGGTACCAACATACCTGCGGTAAAACGAGGGAGAACGTTTAGACATGGCCGTCATAACTCGTTGCTCACTTGATGTCTCGTTCATCATTTATTGATGGAAGTATCAGAAGTGTTGCAAAGTTTAGCCTTCGGGGATTATATCGAAGCATTTGAATGCATGTATAAGAAATTGAAAAATCAAACGAGTTTTAAGTTTTACTGGAAATCCTAACCTACAAAGTGCATCTGCAATTAGAAAGATCCTAGTGGGCATAGGGACATATTTTTTCAGAACGTCTTATCAGCTGAACTGACATCAGCGTCCCTAAGATGTCCCAAAAAAAAGATGCCCGCGTGCCCACTGTGATCTTTTTAATTCAAATTTCGATAGTATAGTGACAGATATTTTAATTAGTCCCTGTGACAAAAAGAAAATAGTTATACCTACAAATTGGTTAGTAGACATGACAAACTATATTAGTAAGTTCAACTACCAACAGACAGTCGTTTTGACAAACTGAAATAGTTAGTATACCTAAATAAATAGTAACGGCAACTACTCGTGCCCCAACCAACAAAAATAGTTCTCACTACTAACTAAATAGCAGTACCATTATTTACTAACTAAAATAGTTGTCCCAACAATTTTATTAGTTGTCCCAACTAATATTTTTTTTCAGTGCACGCGAGCTGCGCAAAGTTGCATTGTGCGTCCGTCAAATTCTACAAATTAGAACATTCATTCTGGAGACGTGATTGTTTTGATACTCTCAAACAAATTTCTCCTTTATACAATTTTTGTAATATACTTCATTCTATTCTGCTGTTCAATCTGGCCGCATATGATTACTTTTTGTTTATATTTGTATGTTATATTGTTACTCATTTGTATCGATCTTAGGTCGGAAAACAAATTATTGAATAATAATAATAATAATAATAATAATTTTCAGAGGAAGAGGAAGAGGAAGAGTGTCCACTAATTACTGCTGAAGAAGTGAAGAAATTTATCGCTAGAACTAAGAACTTTTCAGCGCCCGGGCCAGATAAAATCAACAACTTTTGGTGGAAGAAGTTTACTTCTACGCACCAACATCTAGCTCGTATATTTACTACTTTCTTAAACGGAGAACAACCAGTCCCGCAGTGGCTAGTGGAAGGACGCACGGTATTGATTCCTAAGACTGGAGATTTGTCAAGTCCAAAGAACTACAGGCCCATAGCTTGTTTAAACACCAGCTACAAGCTATTCACTGGCATCCTCAAAGAGAGGATATTAACATCTATCGAACCGGTATGGAGTGCAATAGTTGAACAACGTGGATGCAAGAGAGGTCTGGCAGGTTGCAGGGAGAACCTGTTAATAGACAGGTGTATCACCCAGGACTCGATCAGGTATCGACGCAATCTGTCCATGGCTTGGATTGACTACCGTAAGGCATTCGATAACACGAACCATGAGCTACTTATTAAGCTCATTGAATGCATGGAGGTGCATCCAAAAATAGTGAGATGCATAAAAGAGCTTATGCTCTTGTGGCGGACAAGATTTGTCATAACATCTGACAAAAGACAAGTGACTACAAGCTATATCACATATAAGAGGGGAGTCTTCCAAGGAGACTCTCTAAGTCCGATACTTTTCTGCATCTCCCTCTTGCCTCTATCTATTGTGCTCCGAGGCAAAAGCTCTGGATACCTATGTGGCCCGCCGAACAAAAGAGAACATAAGGTCAACCACCTTTTATACATGGACGACCTTAAACTCTTTGCTTCCTCGAAAGAGGACCTTAACATCCTTGTGGAGGCGGTAAATAGGTACTCTAAAGCGATTGGCATGAGCTTCGGACTGGACAAGTGTGCCTGCGTCCACCTACACCAAGGAAGACTAGAAACTACATCATCGGGTCACGATCAGGATGTTCAACTCATCGGCGGAAATACCATTCAACATCTTGGTATTGGAGAAACATATACATATCTTGGAATACCGCAAGCGGAAACCCATGATGTGCTTGCGTTAAAAACGGCCCTTGGAAAAAGGTATCGCCAAATTCTCAGAAAAATTTGGGCTTCCGAATTATCTGGAAAGAATAAGATCCAGGCGACCAATTTGCTGGCCGTTCCTATACTGCTCTACACGTTTGGTGCAGTAAAATGGAACGTCGATGAGTTGAAGCAACTTGACCGAAGCACACGCAAGATGATGACAATCCATCGAAGTCATCATCCTAGATCTTCCGTACCTCGAATATACCTCCCGCGAGATAAAGGGGGTAGAGGCTTGCTGAGCTTAGAGTGTCTTCATCGCAGAACGGTTCTGGCTACAGCCTGCTCAGTTCTAAACAGCACAGATTTTCTTATGCGACTAGTACATCAACATGAAGTCGTCAATGCTGCGGCGTTTCTATATCGTGCCGCAGATAGGGCCGCAGAGGAGCTTGGCCTCCCATTTGATTCCAGCGACACTACGCATGGCCTAGCATCACTAACACCTTTGGTGCTCAAAAGTCGTGTACAGGAAGCAGAACATACGCTTCTACTAAGAGAACATGCTGACAAGCCCCTTCATGGTAAATTCTACGGCATTATACGTAGAGAAGAGCTCTCGATGGGTCTGTCCAACATGTTTCTCAAGTCTGCTGGATTAAAATCGGAGACTGAGGGATTTCTTTTTGCCTGTCAAGATGGCGTTATAGACACCTTAGTTTACCGCGAGCGCATAATGAATATACCTGTAGGCGATACCAACTGCCGAGCGTGCAAGCAAGAGCCAGAAACACTTGGACATGTTCTCAGTGGATGCTCAAAATATGCACGATACGGGTACATAGAGAGACACAATGCGGCTCTAAAAGTGTTATATTACCATCTGAGGCACTTCTATGGTGTTGATCTATTGCCCGTCTTGTCATACACCCAGGGGGAACTCGAGTCCGTTGTGGAGAATGATCAGTGTAAGATCTACTGGAATTTCTCATTCTCGACCACTCAACGTATCAGTGCTACGAAGCCTGATATTGTCCTCCAAGATCTGAAGAACAAGATCATTTACGTGATTGAATTCTCGGCACCAGCCGATGGTAATATCACGGCAAAGGAGGAAGAAAAACGGGCGAAATATCAAGCACTTCTTTTCGAGCTGAGCAGGCTGTACCAAGGCTTCAAAGTCCATCTTGTAGTTCTCATAATCGGCTGTCTTGGAGGCATGAAAGCTTCATTTATTAGCCAACTCAACAAGATTCCGGCTTGCCAGCGTCAGGCTCATTCCATCGCGAACCGGATGCAAAAGGCTGTTCTTCTGGGATCACTTCATCTGGTCCGTCAACACTGTTCCTCATAACATTCTACAAAGATTGGTAGCTCTAAAAAAGTATCCAGAGGTGAAACTTCATCTCCAACTGTCCCGTCTGCCGCGTAAGATCATCCGCGGCTAGAGACCTGACTCCAAGGAACAGTGTTGCCCGATATTTTCTCGCGTAAATTTCCCGCTCTTGCTTACCTTCTAGGACAGAAGGAGCAGAAGCGGATGACGTACACGTTCCAGTTGCGTCGGGATTGGTTGCTTTTAAAGAACCATGATCGTAGCTTCCGGAGCCTACAACTTCTCAATAATAATTTAACAAAATTATTGAATTTTAAAACAAAAAAGACTAATTATCTACAAAAGAGTTGAATTTTTAACCCTAAAATATAATTTTCTAACCAAAAAAGGTAGTTTTCTACCAAATAGTTACATTTGCAAATAAATAATTTCATTCTCAACCGAATAGTTAAATTTTCTACCAAAATAGTTTCATTTTAAACAAAAGGGTTCATTTTCAATCAAATAATTTAATTTACTATTAGATGGTTGAATTATCAAGCCAAAAATATGAATTTTCTACAAAGTAGCTCAATTTTTAATTAGAAAATATGACTTAAAAAAAAATTAATTTTCAACTCAGAGTAGAATTTCCTACCGAAATAGTTGAACGTTCAACAAAAACAAAAGATGAATTTTGTACAAAGCGGTTGAATTTTCGACCCAAAAAGATTACTTCTCAACGAAATAATTGAATTGTCAACAACATACTAAAATTCTTAATCAAATAGTAGAATTTTTAACTAAAAGACATGAATTCTGAACGAAGACTGGAATAATTAAATTTTCTACCAACAAAAATTAACTTTCAACAACAAGATTTTTTTAAACAAAAATATAACAAATTTTCAACAAACAGTTGAATACTGACCAAAAAATGACTTTTTAAGAAAATAGTCGAATTTTCAAAAGAATATTCAAATTTTAACCAAATAGTACAAGTTTTAATGAAAAATATTTAATATGTATTAATTCTCAACCACATAGTTGAACTTTTAACCCTAAAATATTTTTTTTTCATTTGAGAAAGTGAATGTTCTACAAAGCAGTTGAATTTTTAACTAGAAACTATGAATTTTCCAAAACAAAATTAATTTTCAACCAAATAGAATTTGTCACCAAATAAGTTGAATGTTCTACAAAAAAAAACAACGAATTTTGTTCAAAACAGTTGAATTTTCGATACAAAAAGATTACTTTTTAACAAAATAGTTGAATTTTCAACAAAATACTAAAATTTGTAATCAAATAGTAGCACTTTTAACCGAAAGACATGAATTCTGAAATAAAAATGGAACGGTTTAATTTTTAATTAATAAGAATTAACTATCAACCAAAAAAACACTGAATTTTCAAACGAGAAATATGACAAATTTTCAACAAAACAGTTGAAGTTTTGACCAAAAAATGACTTTTCAATAAAATAGTTGAATTTTCAACAAAATGATAAAAAAAATTTACCAAATAGTAGAATTTTCAATTTAAAAAAATTTATTTTAATTTTTAACCAAATAGTTGAATGTTTAACCCCAACATATGACTTTTTACCGAAAAAGTTAATTATTTAACAAATATTTACATTTTCAAATAAATAGATTAATCCGTCACCAAATAGATGAATTTACTAACAAAATAGTTGAATTTTAATCAAAAAAGTTCATCTTCAACCAAATAGTTCAATTTCCTATCAAATTGTTGCATTTTCAAACCAAAAAGACGAATTTTTAACAAAACAGTTGACTTCTCAAATAAAAAATATTTAAAAAAATGAATTTTTCACCTAACTAGTAGAATTTTCTAACAAAATAGTTGAATATTCAAAAACAACAAAAAAAAACGAATTTTGAAGCCAAAAAGGCGAATTATATACAAAACAGTTGCCTTTTTAATCCCAAATTATGAATGATAATCATAAAAGTTAATTTTCAATCAAAAAGTTTAATTTTCTATAAAATTGTTGAATGTTCAAGCCAAAATCTTTGCATGTCAATAAAAAAAAACGAGTTTTGTACAAAAATGGAATAGTTAAATTTTTAATGAACAAGAATAAACTTTCAATAAAAAAATGAATTTTCAATTAAAAAAATGAATTTTCAATTAAAAAATGAATTTTCAAACAAAAAATATGACGAATTTTCAACAAAACAGTTAATTTTGTATCAAATAGTTAAATTTTCAAATAAATAGTGATGAAATTCATAAAATGAAACCTTATACTCAAGTCGCCGCTTATATGTGCCAAATATTTCAATTTTTAACTTATAAAGAATAAATTTCCGACCAAAAATGGAATAGTTAAATTTTTAGATAAAAAATTAATTTAAACAAAAAAACGAATTTTCGACAAAGTAGTTCAACTTACATTTACGAACAAAATAGTAATACGTTTGATATATATATATTTATTTATTTATTTACATGTATATACATAGCAATAAAAATTTTTTTTAACAAAATAGTCTGATCCTCAACAAAAACAGATTAATTCTTAAAGAAGAATATTAATTTTTCACCAAAAAAGACGAAATTCCAAATAAATAGTTGAATGTTTAACTAAAAAATATTAAATTTGAACCAAATAGTTGAGTTTCTAACAAGAGATACATTTTCAACCGAAAATGAAATTTCACAGGATTTTTGGCAACTCTTATTAAAACTAATATTGAGTTATTTTTTCACAATTTAAACGGAAGTTACAATAATTAGGGAAAATTCGAAAAAATGGCTTTTCAAAGACTCAATTTCTCCACTTTTTACGCTTTAAAATGTTTGTCAAATTTTTTTTAAACAGAATGAAACCTTAAAAAAAATTCCACATATAATAAGAAACACTACACTATTTAAAAAAAAAATTATTTCTATTTAAGCTTCCATCCGTATTGAACTATTGAAGAAAGTTCCAAACGAAAGTTGTAGATCTATAAAAATTTCACTTTTCTGATTAAGCAACCGTTTCAGAGAAAATTTAATACTGAGAAAGTGGGTCGACAAAGAATCAAAACAAAGCTTTTCTCACTTTAGCCTAATTCTACATTAAAATAGTTTTAATTTTAAAATTTACAAATAACTAAGTTGCTGAAAAGTAACGTTATTTGTAACTTTTAGGGTAACTTCGTTACTATTTTAAAAAGTAACAATAAAATTTATTTTTATTTAAAAAAAAAAAAATTATTATAAAAATAACATAAATAAAATAAATTAAAAATAAAATTTGTATTTTAAAAAGTAACTTTCTAACGTAACTTAATTATGATTTTCGCAGTAACTTGCAACTTTAATTTTAATTATTTTGAAGTTACTTTGTGTTTTTTGTATATCTCCTATTAAGAAAGGTTTATTATGAGTCAGTTATGAATAAAAAATTAATCTTTTTTGGTTTAGGATTCAGCTATTTTGTTGAAAATTTGTATTTTTTTGTTGAATTCAACTGTATTGATTTCTAATTAAAATATTTTTTGGTTGAAATAACCACAAATATTATATTTTCGTTGAGAATTTATCTATTTTGGTTGGAAATTTAACTACTTGGTTGAAAAGTCATATTTTCGGTTTGAAAATTCAACTGTTTTGTAGAAAATTCGTCTTTTTGGTTTGAAAACTCATCAACTTATAGGAACATTTTTTTCTTTCTTGGTTAAAAATTCGGCTTTTTCATTTCAAAATTTATCTCTTTTGGAAAAAAAATTTATTTTTTTCTTTGAAAATTCAACCATTTTGATAGAAAATTAGTCTGATTTGGTTGAGGATTCAGCTATTTTTTTGAAAATTAATTTTTCTTTTAGGTAGAAAATTCAAATATTTTGGTAAAAAATGAAACTATTTTGTTAAAAATTAACTTTTTTGTTGGGAATTGCACACTTTTATTGAAAATTTGTCCTTTTTGGTTGAAAATTTGACTCCTTGGTTAAAAGTTGAACTACTTTGTTAAAAATTCATTGTTGGGTTGAAGATTCATAATTTTAGATGAAAATTCAACTCTTTGGTTGAAAATTTAGTTATTTTTTTCAAATTCTTTTTTTTTCGGTTACAAATTCAAACACTTTTGTGATAAAAATCAACTATTTGGTTGAAAATTAACTTTTTTGTTGTAAATTTAACTCTTTCTTGAAAATTCGTCTTTTGGAATGAAAATGGTAGAAAATTCAACTATTTGGTTTAAAATTAACTTTTTTGTTGAAAATTGATATTTTCATTAAGAAAAATCAACCGTTTGGTTGAAAATTCACGTATTTTCTTAAAAATTTAACTATTTTGGTAGAAAGTCCAACTATTTAGTTGAAAAGTAACTTTTTTGTTAAAAATTCATCATTTTGCTTTAAAAATTCAACTGTTTTGTAGGAAATTCGTGTTTTTGGTTTGAAAATTCAACAATTTATAGGACATTTTTTTTCTTTCTTGTTTCAAAATTCGGCTTTTTTGTTTCAAAATTTTAATTGTTTGGTAAAAAATCTCTTTTTTTCTAAAATTGAACTATTTTGGTAGAAAATTAAACTAATTTGGTAGAATTTTCAAATATTTAGTTAAAAAATAACAAACATTTTTTTTGAAAATTCATATCAATCTTTTTTGGTAAAAAAATTTCTGTTTCTGTTTTTGGTTGAAAATTTGACTACTTGGTTGAGAGTTGAACTACTTTGTTAAAAATTCAGTTGTTTGGTTGAAGATTCAAAATTTTAGTTGAAAATTTATCTCTTCGTTTAAAAATTTAATTATTTTGTTTCGAACATTTTTTTTCAGAAAATTCTAATATTTTGGTAAAAAATCCAGCTATTTATTTGGTTGAAAATTAAATTTGTTGTTGTAAATTCATATTAATCTTTTTTAGTAAAAAATTTCTGTAGATGATTCAGCTATTTTGTTGAAAAGTCATATTTTTGGGTTGAAAATTTAACTACTTGGTTGAAAGATGAACTACTTTGTTAAAAATTCAGTTTTTTGGTTGAAGATTCATAATTTTAGTTGAAAATTCATCTCTTTGGTTGAAGATTTATCTATTTTGTTTCAAATTCA
>CAKNYM010051972.1:225369-238799 GCA_932195095.1 Andricus curvator
AGAAATACGAATCTTCAACAAAATTGTTGAATTTTTAACCAACTAGTTAAATTTTCAACCAAACATGGAATAGTCAAATTTTAAAAATTGATTTTTAACCCCAACAAAACGAATTTTTAAGCAAAAAGTTAATTTTTTACCAAAATAGTCAAATTTTCCGCCAAAAATGACGAATTTTCAACAAAACAGTTAAATTTTTGACAAAAAAAGATATATTTTCAACAAAATAGTTAAATTGTCAACTAAAAAAGATAAAATTTCAACCAAAAATAAAATAGTTAAAGTTTCATTTCAAATATTGATTTTTAACACCAACAAAACAAATTTGCAAGCAAAGAGTTAATTTTCGACCGAAATAGTCAAATTTACCGCCCAAAAAGACGAGTTTTCTACAAAACAGTAGAATTTTCAACCAAAAAGTATGAATTACCAACAAAAAATACGAATTTTCAATCAAAAAAATGAATCCTGAATTAAAAATGAATATTTGCTATTTCAACAAAAAAAAAGCTTTCAATTTTTAATCAAAAACAGTATAATTGAACCGAGAGAGACAAAATTTCAACAAAATTGTTGAATTTTTGGGACAAAAGGACAAATTTTCTAAAATACAGTGGAATTTTCAACCTGAAAATATGAATTTTCATCAAAAAAGTTTATTTTCAGCCAACTAGTTAAATTTTCAATCAACTAGTTAAATTTTCAACTAAAAACGATCAATTTTCAACCAAAAATGGAACAGTTAAATTTTCATTTAAAAACAGCCTGTGCCTAGTCGTCCCGATAAAATAGTTGAATTTTCTACTAAATTAATAAAAATTTTAAAGCGAAAAAGACGAATTTTTAATCAAGAAGATGAATTCTCAACAAAGAATGTGATATTTGATATTTCAGCCAAAAATATTTCAATTTTAAATAAGAAATAGTATAATTCAACCGAGAAAGATGAATTTTCAACAAAATTGTTCAATTTTCCAGACGAAAAGACTTTTTTCTACGAAATGGTTCAATTTTCAACACGAAAGTATCAATTTAAAAAAAGTTCATTTACAACAAAATAGGTACATTTTTAACTAAAAACAATCAATTTTTAACCGAAAATGGAATACTTAAATTTTCAGAATAAAAAATTGATTTTTAAGCGCAACAAAACGAATTTCCAAGCAGAGTTAATTTTATACCAAAATAGTCGAATTTTCAGCTCAAAAGGATGAATTTTCCACAAAACAGTTTAATGTCCAACACGAGAATATAAATTTTTAAACAAAAAGTTAATTTTCCACCGAAATAATAGAATTTTAAACCTAAAAAACTAATTTTCAACCAAAAAGTTGATTTTTAATCAAATAGTTGGATTTTCTACAAAATAGTAGAACTTTCAATCCAAAAAGACGAGTTTTCTACGAAACAGTTAAATTTCCAACCCGAAAATATGAATTTTTAATCAAAAAGTGAATTTTGAATTAAATAGTTCAATCTTCTACAAGACATAAAAATTTTCAATTCAAAAGTTCACATTTTCAATAAAAAAGTGAATTGATTTTTAACCTCCGAAAACGAAATTTTAGGAAAAAATTTAATATTCTACCAAAATAGCCAAATTTTTAGCCCAAAATGACGAATTTTGTACAAAACAGTTGACTTTTTGAAAAAAATAGTTGAATTTTCATCCAAGAAATATTTTTCAGTCCAAGAGAAAAATATTTCAACCAAACTGTTAAATTTGTAGGCAAAAAACGCGAATTCTCTACAAAAAAGTTGAATTTCTAACCCGAAAATATGAATTTTCAATTTAAAAAGTTAATTTTTAATAAAATAATTGAATTTTCTACTAAACTAATAAAAATTTTAAAGCGAAAAAGACGAATTTTCAATGTAGAAGATGAATTCTCAACAAAAAATGTGATTTTTGATATTTCAACCAAAAATATTTCAATTTTAAATAAAAAATAGCATAATTCAACCGACAAAGATGAATTTTCAGAAAAATTGTTCAATTTTTAAGACGAAAAGTCGTTTTTTCTACGAAACAGTCGAATTTTCAACCCGAAAGTATCAATTTAAAAAAAGTTCATTTTCAACAAAATAGTTAAATTTTTAACTAAAAACCATCAATTTTTAACCGAAAATGGAATACTTAAATTTTCAGAATCAAAAATAGATTTTTAAGCCCAACAAAACGAATATATATTTTCCATAAAAAAGTTAATTTTCAACCAAATAGTTGATTTTTTATCAAATAGTTGGATTTGCTACAAAATAATAGAATTTTCAATCCAAAAAGACGAGTTTTCTACGAAACAGTTAAATTTCCAACCAAAAAATATAAATTTTTAATCAAAAAGTTAATTTTTCTATTAAATATTTGAATTTTTTACAAAGCATTACAATTTTAAACCCAAAAGTATATATTTTCAACAAAAAAGTTAATTGATTTTTAACCACCAAAAACAAATTATCAGAAAAAATTAATTTTCTACCAAAATAGCCAAATTTTTAGCCCAAAATGACGAATTTTGTACAAAACAGTTGACTTTTCGAAAAAAATAGTTGAATTCTCATCCAAGAAAGATTTTTCAGTCAAAGAGAAGAATATTTCAACCAAGCTGTTAAATTTTTAGGTGAAAAACGCGAATTCTCTACGAAACAGTTGAATTTTTAACGCGAAAATATGAATTTTCAACCAAAAATTCATTTTTAACCAAATAGTTAAATTTTCAACTATGTACTATCAGTTTTCAACCACAAATGGAATAGTTAAATTTGTTATACACAACAATTTAATCTTAATACAAAAAACGAAATTTCTATCAAAAAGTTAATTTTTCAATAGAATAGTAGAATTTTCTACCAAAATAATAGAATTTTCTACAAAACAGTAGAATTTTCAAGCCAAAAGGACAAATTATGTACAAAAATGTTAAATTTGTATCCCAAAGGTATGAATTTTCGAAAAAAGACTTAATTTTCAGCCAGAAAGTTAAATTCTTCACTAAAAACGATCAATTTTTTATCACAAATGGAATAGTTAAAGATTCATCTCTTTAGTTGAAAATTCGTTTTTTTGTTGTTGTTAAAAATTAACATTTTAACTAAAAATTTAACTATTCATATTTTGCTAGAAAACAGATCTGTTTTAGTTGAACATTCGGGTTTTTGGTTTGAAAATTCATCTTTTTGTTCGAAATATCATCCTTTTTTTGGTTACACACGGAAAAAATGTATCCGTAAAAAATTCACGAACTAGTAGCTAGGTCTCGGATATGAGAAAAATTCATCGGATATTGATGTATTTTCGTAAATAATCTGCGAACTTTGAGAAAGAATTGACGAACTCGATGTGAAAATTCTAAAACGGGTCATCACTTTTTTTTACGTGAATAATTACAAAAATATTACGATTGATTGGGAAAAGATTCTCAGAGCACTCACGAGCTTGCCCGACAAATCTGGGAACTGGCAAGTAGGTTCGCCTGTACGTGGCCCGCACACACGCTCGCCCAAACGCGCGGTGAGTGTGTGCACTCGTATGTGTGCTTCGAGCTCGTCGGATGAGTGGCTAGAAGTTTTATAATACCTATTTTGTGTGGCCTCGATGGCTGCGCGTGTTTACACACTCCTGGTTTATGTTTAAAAACTGGCGAGTCAGCAGTCTTTGAGGGTTCCAATCTTCTAAGATGCAAAGTTATAAATTAATATAAATTAAATCAGACAAATAAAATTTGTCCTCTTTATATTTCAGTCTGAAATTTTCAGGAACTGTTCGTAGGAAATTCAAACTGTTCGTAAAAAAATTCGAAATTTATCCATACATTTCTCATAGAAATAAGGATGTAATGTTTCATTTTTTATCTTGTATCCGAGACCTAGCTACAATTTCGTGACTTTTTCACGTATACATTTTTTCCGTGCAAATGTAACTATTTGATTGAAATTGATTGGTTTCTGTTGAGGATTTAACAATTTGGTTGAAAATGTCTTTTTTTTATTGAAAATTAATTTTCCAAACTAAAAATTTAACTACTCGATGTTGGCTCGGAAAATAATCTTTTTTAGGAGAAAATCCATGTATTTTGTGGAAAATTGGACTTTTTTCTAGAAAATGAATTTGCTTGGTTGAAAATTCAACTTTTTAGTTGTAAATTGAACTACTTGGTTAAGAATTTATCAATTTTGTTGTGAGTGCATTTATTTTTCCAAGAAATATTAGAAATTGAAATCGTTTCAAATTGAATTTAATAAAGTACCCACATTAATTTTATTTAAAATCATTTATTCTCCTATTTTCCTCTGTTTTTAGAGCATTTTGCCCTGTGAAGCCTGTTATCGATATAGTTAAATTTTTTTTGCTTTTTCTTTTAAGTGGGGCTTCAGTTGGATTAAAATAATTCAAATGACTAAACGTTTAAACGAAAAAATTATTCGAATTGTTTAAACTTTGCTGAAATAATTTTTTTCTCAAAAGGGTAATATAAGCATCATCTTATTTCATTTGAAAAACAACATATTTAAGATTCGAATAATTTTGTGATTTGAAATTGCTCTAATTGTATGATTTGATTCGGATTCGGCCGTTATTTTTTTTTTTAATTTTTTAGAGTTGACTATGAACCGAATTTATGAGAACGGCAGCAAGTCCATGGCTTAATGTTTTTGTTTATCAAATTTTGAAAGGAAATTTTAAAAACATAAACCTGAAAAAAATCAAATTGTGTAACAGAATTGCACCAGAAGGCTCAAAAAGAAGTATGTTTCCAAAAATCAGTTTAAAAAAAAAACTTACACTGTTGCTTAAAAACATGCTTCTCTCATTTTAACTCACTTTGTGCAATTATATTACACAAATTGACTTTTTTGAAAATATGTTCTTTTTTGTTGAAAGAACTGATCTTTGGAAACATACTTCTTTTTAAATCTTCTTTTGAAATTTTTTTACACAGACTTACTTTTTTAAGTTTATGTTTTTTAAAATTGTTCCTTTTCTTTTGAAATGATTGTCTGAAGAGTGCGTCAAGTGACAATAAAAGTTAGATATGAGAAGACAAGAACTGTTCTTTGATGAAGAACAAAATAACGATCGTTGGCCTTAACAGGGTAAGTAACGAATTAACAATTGACAGAGTGCTCTCACTTTCCAAGTTATATATCTTATGGAAGGAGCACGTCGAGTACACTTGTACTCTACACACGTGACCCGGGATTGCAGAAGTCCAATTCACGTGTATCAGGACTATCAACCACGTGTAGATTTTTCACCCCCTACCACTTTTTATATAACATTTAGTCACTGCTTTCAATCAACTGAAACAGAGAACCCAAGGGTTTCTTAATTTTATTGCATTTCTTTCAATTCTTTTGAATTTACCCTAAACCCTTCTAGAAATAATTAATTGAAAACAATTCAGAACGATAGAACGAAATTTGAATTGTTTCTAATCGTGTTTCTTAATCGTGTGTGGACGATTGGGAACGATTGAGTGTTGCAAAGTTTCAATCGTTCCCAATTGGGATCTGAAATCATGACGTCACAGCGTCACGTGACAGGCAATATGGAGGCAACAACGGGGTCACTTTACCTCTAATACATGCCTTGAACCTTGAAGTTGACCTTCGTGGCTTTTTGAAGGTCAAATTGTTTTTTTTTAAAATGGAAACCCCCTTTTTTCACATCTGCAATCGATAGAGCGAAAAATACTACGTTCAAGTACGTACCCAAGTCATAGGTCAAATGTAACGTTCCAGGTCAGTTAAAGGTTATTTGAAATTAACAAAGTTTTCCAAGAGGTCAGTGTAATTCCTGAAGTAAATTTCAACGAGAAATTCATTGGTGAGCTCTGTATTGATCTTGGCTACAGCGTTTTGAATATTGTAAAATCATATAGGAAATTTTTCATTAAAAGTTCCAGGAGTTCTGGTGAGAGTTCTGTTCCTCCCCAAAGAGTTATATCGAAAAGTCCTATACCGTTTTTCGATACCTAAGTCAATACCTAAGGCGATACCATAAGTCCTATACCGTTTTTCTATCTACATACGAATATTACGAATCGAAACTAAATTTACGTATTACGAGTACATACTTACTATCTTTCGCTAAAAGATTATTATGGCGCAACCTAAACTTTCGGAACGAGAGAGGGTATCTGTATTAATGATGCTTGGAAAAAACCTTGAAAAAAACTTGAAGATCATCACCAAGATCAATACAGAGCAGGGTTTCCATTAAAAAAAAAAAAAATTTGACCTTCAAAAAGCCATGAAGGTCAACTTCAAGGTCAAAATGAAGGTCACCATTGAATTCCCCGTTGAAATTTACATCAGGAATTGCACTGACCTCTTGGAAAACTTTGTTAATTTCAAATAACCTTTAACTGACCTGGAACGTTACAATTGACCTATGACTTGGGTACGTACTTGAACGTAGTATTTTTCGCTCTATCGATTGCAGATGTGAAAAAAGGGGGTTTCCATTTTAAAAAAACAACAAATTTGACCTTCAAAAAGCCATGAAGGTCAAAATGAAGGTTACCATTGAATTCCCCGTTGAAATTTACTTCAGGAATTGCACTGACCTCTTGGAAAACTTTGTTAATTTCAAATAACCTTTACTTGACCTTGAAAGTTACAATTGACCTATGACTTGGGTACGTATCTGAACGTAGAATTTTCCGCTCTATCGATTGCAGATGTAAAAAAAAAAGGTTTCCATTTAAAAAAACAAAGTTGACCTTCAAAAAGCCATGAAGGTCAACTTCAAGGTCAAAATGAAGGTCACCATTGAATTCCTCGTTGAAATTGACTTCAGGAATGACCTTCACTTTTTTGAAAAACATTTTAGCGCAGGAAATATCCAACCGTCCCGGGACTTTTTAGTCACCCTGTACTGCATAATATAAAGGAAAATGTGTAACAGATATATAATTATTGATAGTTTTTTTTTTTTTGACAACGTAAACAGAACATAACCTCCAAATACACATGATTTTTTTAGTCACTGCAATTTATCAAATTTCGTCATTGTGTTTATAATTTATGTTGCAAAAAAGTTAATTATACAATAAATTACCAGTGTGTAAATTTTTGTATCCCATGTAATTATGTTGTACTTAGCCATTTTATAGAACAAAGTTAGGTTATATGACTTTATACTCAATATTATTTTTCGAACTTTATTTTAAAAAGGAAAATGTTAATAATTTTTTATTATAATATTCAGTATTATAAAAGAATTTCAGCAATGTAGTTATCCCTTAACGTGATAAAAATTCTAATAAATATTTATTTCGATTTATTTTTGAGACCACTTTATTTCTTATAAATAAAATATTACTTTTATTCGAAAATATTTTTAATTGAAATAAAACTAAAAATTTTAAAAGAAAATCCATTTTTATTATGATTACTTATTATAATGTCCCTCAGACGTATTGGAACTATCAGAAAATTCGATTTTGAGGTTACGTTTCGACGGATTTCATCTCGGAGGTCTCAATCTCTCAATCAATATAAAACTAACAATACATCTTTCATTTCTTTAAAGTATACTTAAAATACAAACATACACTTGAAATACACGTCCAAATCACTAAAAACACATTTCAAGAAAACTTAACCTTTTTCGCGAAGACTGGGACAAGGACTCGCGATTAGTAGTACATGCAGATTTGGAAAGGGCGATAACTGGGACATCGGTGCTTTTTGACTTTTAATTGTTTATCAATAAGAAGTAATATTAAATATAATGTAAAACCAATTTTTATAATATTCCAGGATGTTTAATGCTTCAATCAGTACCAATCATTTTTTAATTAATCCTTCCAAAACAATTTTCTAAATATTTGAAGTCAATGAAATCTATTATGGTGACGATTACTGAAACGTTTACCTTAACGTACAAAAAAGTGGCTTCCATCTAGTTTTTACGATAAATACATTGGACACATATCCTTGAAAAGTGGACAATTTTCTATTTGTAAGTGCGCTTTAGTACACTTTTCACATAAAAATACCTTAATTAAGTAGAAGATGAGATTTTACTTAAAATAATATAAATGAGTGATATACGGAACATAACGTAATTTTAAGTTGTGTTCTATAATAACGACGATAATAATTCATCATTTGGATATAAATTGGGTATAATGACTTATTTTAAGTTGTTCCTCACATATGCTATCATACATATTAAAGTAAAAGAAAATAGTAGCATCCAGTTAGAAAATCATTATTTTTTAAAGATATGATATGTCTAATGAAGACAAGAAGGCAAAAACGCTTTTTTCAACTTTATGAGACCCAAATACACGAATCCAAACTTGTCTTCTGGTGCTACATAAATTTCTTATTGATTATATTGCTTTAAACTGAACGAAATATTAATATAATAATAATTTTTATTATAAAATTCAAATGGATCATGTAGTAAATAAGTAAAACCTGTAATTAGGCATTTTCACTTCATAGTCAGCTAACTTCACTTCGTTAACTGCTGAGGGGAAAACAATGGATCAAATGCATGGGATTCGCTCCATTTTTTCCCTATTTTGTTAATATCTTCGTAAAAACTAATTTTTTCTATATAGGTGTATTTGAAAAATAGCTTTTATTTTTTAAGAACTATTCAATGAAATAATAAAATGCTAATAATTATTATTCATTACGAAGATATTACAAAAATAAAGTTTTGTCCCATGCATTTGGTCCATTGTTTTCCCCCTCAGCACTCAACGAAGTGAAGTTAGCTGATGGTTGAAGTGAAAATACCTAATACGATGAATACGACCCCGTAATTTTAGTACTACATTTGGCCACCAGTTGGCGTATCGTTGTATTTCAGATCCCAATCGGGCCAATCGGTAGCAGGATTTCGAGGTTATGAAGTGGCAATTTGATGGCAGCACTTTCGTCTCGCGGGAATTATTTCAAAACGTTTATTTACTTTTTTTCGAGACAACACATTTTAAGCAATATGTTCATGAAAAAAGTTAAATAAATGTTTTGTTATAATTTCCGCGAGCTGAGAGTGCTGTTATCAACAAATTTGCCAATGTGGTGAAGTTTTTTCATCAAATTATTCATTTCACTGTCTATAATTTTGTATAAAAAACGTGTAATTTATTAAATAAATTACTTAAAGTATTTTAGGTACAGAACAATTAAAATTAACTGAGAGTAAAGCTATTCAGATTCTTTCTCATCTTCTAATATCCTACGGATATTAGCATTTTTACTTGTTAATTCGTCACCCTCTGTCCCACTATCACTCTCACTTGGAAGATTCATCATTTTAATTTAAAATTCATCTTTTTTTGGTGAAATTTCAACTATTTCGTTAAAAATCGATATTTTTCATTTAAAAATTAAACTATTTGTTTGAAAATTTATGTACTTTGTGGAAAATGTGACTTTTTTTGTAAAAAAATAATCTTTATGACTGAAAATTCATCTTTTTGGCATAAAATTCAACTATGCTTTTTCTTTGAATATTTTTTGGTTGAAAATTATTATTTTTTTAAAATGAAAATGTAACTATTATTTCAGTTGAATATTCCATAATTTTAGTTAAAAATTCTTCTCTTTTTTTGAACTTTCTTTTTTTGCCTAAAAATGTATATATTCAATTTTTGGTAGAAAAATTATCTTTTTTAGTTGGAAATCCGTCTTTTGGTAGAAATTCATCTTCTTGGTCCAAAATTTAATTATTTTAGTTAAAAATTCATCATTTTAGTAAAAAATGCATCTGTCTGGTGTAAAATTCAACTATTTCAGTTAAATATTTACAATTTTATTTGAAAATTCATCACTTCGTTTGTCTCGTTAAACATTAATTTTTTAAATTGAAATTTAATTATTTAAGTTTTGGTTGACAATTTATAGTTTTTAGTAAAAATTAATTTTTTTGCTTGAAAATGCAACTGTTTCAGTTGAATATTTATTGTTTTAGTTAAAAACTCTTATTTTTGGTTTAAAATTAATTTTTTTTGCTAAAAATGTTACTATTCCATTTTTGGATAAAAATGATTTTTTTTTTGGTTCAAAATTCAACTATTTGGTTGAAAATTAGTCTTCTTTAATCAACAATTCAACTATTTTGTTAAAAATTCATGTATTTTGTTGAAAAATTGTATTTTTTGTACAAAATAATTCTTTTTATTTGAAAATTAATCTTCTAGTTTAAAAATTCATCTTTTTGGTTGAAAATTCAAGTGTTCCAGTTAAATATTCATAATTTTAGTTGAAACTTTTTTTTTAATTTAACTATTCAGTTGAAGATTCATAATTTTATTTGAAAATTCATCACTTTGGTTGAAAATTCAACTTTTTTGTTGAAAATCCGTTTTTTTTTTTTGTTGAAAATTAATTTTCCAAACTAAAAGTTAAACTATTTCATTTTTTTTTTGAAAAAATTGATATTTTTAGTGGAAAATTTAAGTATTTTTTAAAAATTCATTTATTTTGCAATGTTCTGCTTGTTGTGTTAAAGGATGTTCAGAATTAACGTCATGAATTAAAATAAATGTTTGCATTTTGCGGCAAATATGAATATGTTACTTTTAGTTGACTGGGAAAATTGAAAAACTTGACGGGGAATTTGAAATCGTCCGCCAAATCGCCACCCTTGAAAATGTCTGTGCTTGGGGAAGGAAAACCAGTTGTTGCGATGATTCCTGCATGTATTTAATACAATTTTGAACTATTTCAGCTGTAAATACTACCATTTTTAATGTTTAAATTTAAAAATAGTTTAATCTCTAACAGTTTTTAAATAGTTGAATCTCCAAGTCCATTTCTGTCAATTATTGTTAATTTATTTAACTTTTTAATTACATAAAGCTTCTGAACAATCTAATACTATAAAATAAAAAATTTGAAACCTTTAAAATTCAAAGATTTTAAGATTAGGCATTGCAAACCAAATTATTTGAAATATTCAAAATTGAGTATTTGAAATATTTAAAACTAGAAATTTTCGAGAATTTCAAATCAAACTTATTTATAAATTCAAAATTGTTATGCTACAAGACATTTAAAAAGAATGGATAAGCTTTTCTACTAAAAATTAAAAGATATTAATGAGTTACCTACACTTTATTTAGTCCGAGTTTCAAAATATTGGCGCCATCCTACGTTCTAATGATTCCAATCGTTTTCAATTGGGTATCTATTATTCTGAATCAGAGGTTAAGTTGTCACTATAGCATTTTGATATTGCGATAATTATTTACAAGCGGTTTTTTACGCTCTCAAACAGAAAAATGTCAACAATATGAATTTAAAAAGAAGTAAATAAACCCCAGATAGCAAAGTGCGCGCACGGTGCGACGCACCTGCGTCGCACTACGTGCGGATTTTCTCGCACGACGTGCGCGCAGAGAATGACACAGCTGCGTCCTCATATGCGTGACAGGTGTGTCGCACGTCGTGAGGGTCGCACGTCATGCGTGCCGGTGCGGGTATGGTGCGTGCACACATTTAGGATTTTTAGAGGGTACAGAAAATATTTGCATTGATATTTTTAAATAAAGAGCAGGTAATTTATCATGAACATATTTTTTATTATGGGTGAAAGGAATATTTATACATTTTAGTTGCGCATTAGCAATTCAGTTTCCGCATGTTTGTATCAACAATAATAAATATTTTTCGCTGCAACTACAAGATACAGGCACATAAAACTGACAGAAAACATAAAGACGTATGTAAAAAGTATATTTTTCGTTTAAATAATAAAAAAAAAATGATGACCTAAAACAAAAATTACCTTTTTTTTTAATTATTTAAACCAAAAATAAACTGATTATAACCGTTTTCACGTCTCTTATTAAAGTTTCAGCGAAGGATATTTATTATTTTAGACACAAACATGCTAATATTTGTTGTTTGAATAATAATAAAAAAAAACAAGATTGAACAGAAATTAACTGTTTTTAGTTATTCAAAACAGAAATAGGCTATTTATATCCGTTTTCGCGTTTCTCACAGTTTCAGCGAAAGATATTTATTATTTTGGGCACAAACATGCAAATATCGTGAGCGAAAAATTCTCTTAACGATACTAACATTAAAACGCTCGCATTTATATAACTGTAATATTTAATATCACAAACTTCAGGATCTGATACTTTTGCGAGATTAGCACGTTTGAGTCGACAATAATAAATATTTTTCGCTGAAACTTTCAGAAATTGTATGAAACATAACCAAAACGGTAAATAGCCTATTTGTTGCTTGAATAATAAAAGAAAAACTTTACCACACGTTTTTGTAATTATATTAAAACTCGCAAAATCACTTCTTTCAAAGTAGTGAACTTACTAATTTGAAGAGAAAAAACATCACTTTCAGCGTAGTAGGTTTACAATATTTGGTAAAATCCATGCGAAATCGACAACGGAAATCGACAACAGCTGATACGGCGCGTCGGGCGATTACCGTTCGATCGACGCGTCAGGGTCTGCGCCGTATATTATTCAGCTAATGCGAGCAGTTTTTAAATATAGCTGCTCTTATTTCTACTTCAAAATAATAATAAATGAATACAATACGATTGAAAATTAAAGATACATTTTTCAAATTTCTGAACAAATTTTTTAAACATTGATTTTGAATTACATTTTAAACTCAATTTAATGTTAAACTTTAAATTAAAAGCACAAATTGAAGTTATAAACATAAATAAATATGTAAAGTAGAAATTATACCAAAAATTTCATTTTTTTATTTACTTAATTTCAAATTAAAATTTACAAAAGGCTAATTGAAATCATTTGTGTAGTCGATTAATGTTGGAAATTATAGTTTTAAAATTAAAGAAATGCATATTGTACGTTGAAACTATACAACCATGCATTCAATAATTCTTACTAATTTCCCAATTTATTCTTATTATAAGATCGGGATTGTTTTAATTTTTGTAAATAAACAATTTTTACAATATCATTTAATTCAATCTTTAATTATAATGATTATCAATATTTAAAAAATTTTTATCACAATAATAATAGTTTACTATACGACTATTATCAAAAAATGTGCGACCCATATGCCTCGCACTCAGCACGCACCGCGTGACCCGCATGCCGTGAGAGTAACGTGCCCCGCACAGTTTTTTAAATAATTAGTTGAATTTTTATCTGTTTCAATTGTGATATCATTCAGTTTACAATGCGTAATTCAAAAATCTTTCACTTAAAAATTTTCTATTTTAGATTTTAATTTTTAAGCGTACATTTTTCATTAAAAGAATTTTAAAATGCAGTTTCAATGATTAAAAAATTTTTAAATTAGAAGCATTTGAAATCGAAAATTTTGGATAAAAAATATTTTACAAGACGATTCGAAATCAGTTCAAAATTTAAGAATTTCCATCAGATTTTAACGTTGAAGCTTTATTATTATTATACCATTAAGCCATTTCCCTTTCGGGGTAGGCG
>CAKNYM010051973.1:4697-22348 GCA_932195095.1 Andricus curvator
AATGAGTAGGAAGTAGGAGAAGTGAGAAAAAAGAATGGAGGGAGAGTAGGGGAAACGTAAGGAACAAGGGAAGAGAAGTTGCAGAAGTAAAAATCACAAGAGGGAAAGAATTTTAAGTATGGGGAATAAGGGCAAGGAAAGGAGTCAAAATATCGGGATAGACGGGAGAGAATAATTTGAAGTAGGGGAAGTGAAGAATTGGGAAGTGCGGAAAATAATGAAAAATAAGGGTGGAGGAAGTAGGAGAAATTAGGCGAAATGAAGGTAGGGAAAATAGGGAGAGAAAAAATAGAGGAAATGAGGGGTGACGAGGGAAGGAAAAGTAGGCGGTGGAGAGGAAATTATGAAAGCGAAGTAGGGAGAGTAATGTAAATTTGGGTAAATGAGGAAAGGAGAAGGAGGAAAGTGAGAGGAAATTATGGATGGGAAAGTGAGGAAAATGATTGAAAAGGAGGGTGGAAGTAGGGGAAATTAAGGGGAATTTAGATTAAAAGTTATCATAATTTGAAAATTTAATTCTAGCAGACGCTTATAGTGCAAATGTAGTTTTAGTTTACATGAATAGAGTTTCCTAAACTCAAAGCATGAATAGTTTCTAGGGAAGGTTTCAGTGGCTCATCACTAATTAGAGTGTTTAGTATTGTTCCCAAACAAACTGATAAACGTAGTGTTACTCCAGAGAAGTTTCAAGCACTCTATGTTAGTACGAAGTAGTACTTAATTTAAATCCATAAAGGATTCATTTATCACGTCAATTTACCATCAGAATTAATTTAAATGAAAATTTTTATTGAAATATTGATATTGTTTGAACAAATTATCGCACAATGTGAATTTTAGTGAAATACAGAATGAGGAAAATAAAATTGATGGAAATCCAATTCTTAAACGTACATGGAGCCATTTTCAATTAATATCTTGAAACTACTGCTATCTCGAAGCGATTGTTGTCAGGAAAGCCGTATTTAATCAAACAAAGTTGTCCACCACTTTGAAATACGAAATCGTAATGTGTTTGGTTCAAGAAACATAACAAAGAGTTAAAGTAATCCAAATTAGTTGAGAAACATTTTTTCAACAACAATCTTAATAAAAATTGCATATTCCCTTAAACATATAAAGAGTCAAATTTAAAAAAATTACTTACAAATTTATGATGTTGGCTTAGCTATGACAAAGATGTTTTTCATCAACTCGGTAATAATTAAAAACTAAGTTTTTAATACTTGGAGCAACCTATAAAGTTTATACTAAAAAGGCCACGGAAAATTTTTAGGGGTGGCACAGTTGCTTGAAATTTTTCTGAATCATTACAGACCATGTCTCTTGGAAGACTGAATAAGGGGATTTTACATTTAGGCGTAATTTCTGGGGTTCGGGCGAGATGGAAAAGGGGATTTTACATTTGGGTGTAAGTTTTTTGGGGCTGGGCCAAGATTGGCCAGGGGATTTCACATTTAGGGGTGATTTTGGAGGCTAAGCAGAGGTTGCAAAAGGGGATTTTATACTTAGGAAGAATTTGTGCAAAGATTGACAAGGGGATTTTACATTTACGTGTGATCTTTGGGGCTAAGGAGAGCTGGACAGAGGAATTTTCCACTTAGGAATTATTTTTGGCGATAAGGAGAGATGGACAAGGAGATTTTCTAATTATTGGTCATTCTTAAGGCTTAAGAGAGATGTAAAAGGGGATTTTTAACGTAGGGGTTGTTTTTGGGGCTGGCCAGAGGCGGAAAGTGGTATTTTACACTTAGGGAGGATTTTTGGATTTGGGTCAAGATTGACAAGGAAATTTTACATTTAGGGGAGATTTTTGAGGCTAAAGGGATTTGTAACGTAGGGGTGATTTTTGGGACTGGGCAGAGGCAGACAGTAGGATTTCACACTTAGGGGGGATTTTTGGATTTTGGTCAAGATTGGCGAGGGTTTTTTTACACTTAGGGGTGAAAGATGGAAAAGAGAATTTTTTACATAGGGGTGATTTTTGGGACTCCGGAGAGATGGAAAAAAGGATTTTTAAGATAGGGGTGATTTTTCGGACTGGACAGAGGCGGAAAGTGGGATTTGACACTTAAGGGGGATTTTTGGATTTTGGTCAAGCTTGACAAGGGGATTTTACATTAAGGGGTGATTTTTGGGGCTAATCATATGTTGCAAAAGGGGATTTTACACATGGGGAGGATTTTTTTGGCTGGGCAGTGATGGACAAGTAGATTTAACATTTAGGGGTGATTTTTGGGGATCGGGAGAGATGTAAAAGGGGATTTTTAACGTAGGAGTGATTTTTGGGGCTGGACAGAGGCAAAAAGTGGGTTTGTACACTTAGGGAGGATTTTTGGATTTTGGTCAAGATTGACAAGGGGATTTTACATTGAGGGGTTATTTTTGGGACTAATCACAGGTTGCAAAAGGGGATTTTACAGTTAGGGAGGATTTTCTAGGCTGGGCAGTGATAGACAAGTAGATTTTACATTTAGGGGTGATTTTTAAAGCTCAGGAGAGATGGAAAAGGGGATTTTTTACATGGGGGTGATTTTTGGGGCTGGACAGATGTTGCAAACGGGGATTTTACACTCAGGGAGGATTTTTTAGGCTGGGCAGTGGTGGACAAGTAGATTTTACATTTAGGGGTGATTTTTGAAGCTCTGGAGAGGTGGAAAAGGGGATTTTTAACGTGAAGTTGATTTTTGGGGCTGGGCAGAGGCGGATAGTGGAATTTTGCACTTAGGGAGGATTTTTGGATCTGGGTCAAGATTGGCAAGGGGGTTTTACATTTAGGGGTGAAAGCTGGAAAAGGGGATTTCTAGCATAGGGGTGATTTTTGGGTCTCAGGAGAGATGCAAAAGGGATTTTTAAGATAGGGGTGATTTTTCGGGATGGACAGATGTGGAAAGTGGGATTTCACACTTGGGGAGGATTTTTGGATTTTGGTTCAAGATTGACAAGGGGATTTTATATTGAGGGGCGATTTTTTGGACTAATCAGAGCTTGCAAAAGGGGATTCCATACTCAGGGAGGATCTTTTAGGCTGAGCAGTGATGGACAAGTAGATTTTACATTTAGGGGTGATTTTTAAAGCTCAGGAGAGATGGAAAAGGGGGTTTTTTGACGTGGAGGTGATTTTTGGGGCTGAGCAGAGGCGGATAGTGGGATTTTGCAATAAGGGAGGATTTTTGGATCTGGGTCAAGATTGGCGAGGGTGTTTCACATTTAGGGGTGAAAGATGGAAAAGGGGATTTTTAACATAGGGGTGATTTTTGGAGCTCAGGAGAGATGGAAAAAGAGATTTTTAAGATAGGGGTGATTTTTGGGACTGTGCAGAGGCGGAAAGTGGGATTTCACACTGAGGGGGGATTGTTGAATTTTGGTCAAGATTGGCCAGGGGATTTTCCATTTAGGGGTGATTTGTGGGGCTAAGCAGAGGTTGCAAAGGGGGATTTTACACTCAGGGAGGATTTTTTAGACTGGGCAGTGATGGACAAGTAGATTTTACATTTAGGGGTGATTTTTGGGGATCAGGAGAGATGTAAAAGGGGATTTTTAACGTAGGGGTGATTTTTGGGGCTGGGCAGAGGCGGAAATTGGGATTGTACACTCAGATAGGATTTTTGGATTTGGGTCAAGATTGACCAGGAAATTTTACATTTTGGGGAGATTTTTTAGGCTATAGGGATTTTTAACGTAAGGGTGATTTTTGGGACTGGGCAGAGGCAGACAGTGGCATTTCACACTTAGGAAGGATTTTTGGATTTTGGTCAAGATTGGCGAGGGGGTTTTACATTTAGGGGTGAAAGTTGGAAAAGGGGATTTTTAACATAGGGAGGATTTTTGGATCTGGGTCAAGATTGACAAGGGGATTTTACATTTATGGGTGATTTTTGGGGCTAAGCAGAGGTTGCTAAAAGGGATTTTTCACTTGGGGAGAATTTTTTAAGCTGGGCGGAATTGGACAAGTAGATTTTACATTTAGGGGTGATCTTTGGGGCTCAGGAGAGATAGACGAGGGGATTTTATACTTAGTGGTAAATGAAATTGTTTGACTCACTAGTGATGAGTGTGCTATTGTATGGAGTAGAGGTGTGGGAGTGGAAGGAAAGCGAAGAGGTAAATAGGATACAGGAGAGGTATGTAAAGTGGACACTGGGGCTGGCAAGGAACGCCTAATTATATAGTCAGGAGCGAGACGGGGAGAACGAGTGTAGGGATTCTAGCGGGGAGTCGGGCGTGTAAATATGAGGAGATATTTTTGGAAGAGGGGGGAAGTAAGCTGGTTAGGGAGTGTTGGTAGGAGAAGGAGAACATGCGATGGGGTGGGAAGATGGAGGTTGAAAGAGAAAGGTATTTTAGAACGAATGTACTGCAGATGGATGATGTGCGAAGGATGCATGAGGAAGGAAGGAAGGTATATGAGTTGGTTAAGAAAAACGGCATGGAAAGAGAGAAGACAGCAGGGGAAGAGAGAATAAGAGAGACAAGGTTTAATGGGAACTATGTGTGGATTATTCCAAGGGCGAGAGCGCAATTTTTGTGTGAGAAAGGAGAGAAAGGAAGTCAGGAGCTTATAGCGAGGATGATATGTGGGTGCATGGAGGGTTTTAATAGGTTCTGGCTCGCTAGGGAAAAGAGGATGTGTGAACTATGTGGAAAGGGGGAGGCAAGAGTGGAGCACTGGTTGTAGGAGTGCGTAGAGGTGGAAAGAAGTGGGATAAGCATGGAGGTATTGATGCATGAAGGGGGGGACAACAGGGCAGTAGCATGGGTGAAGGGAGTCTTGGGTAAGCTGGAGAAAAAGAGAAGGAAGGAGGAAGAGGAATGGAGAAGGAAAGATTGTAAATAGAGGAGGAAGTAAATATAAGTAAGTGTAAATATTGTAAATAGTAGATAAGTATTAGGTATTAGCCGCGGAGGCAGAGTTTGGTAATGCGAGGCAAAGCGAGAAAGTAGGGACATGCGTGCGAGGCGAGGCTAAGCGAGGAAGGCAAGACGATAAGAGCGAGCGGCGTTAGAGATAAGGTTTTTTTAACTTACTCTAATATTGTAGCTTCTAGAAGATCCAAGTCACTCGATTTCAAATTTTTTTAAAGAAATAATAAATTAAACATTTAAACAATTAAAAAATATTTAATCTAATATTTCTGCTCTGATCAGAAATATTTAAAGGTTCTGCATAAATTTTTAACATTTTTTATGACAATCTTTTGTCATGATTTAAATAATCTTCCTAAGCACTTCAGAATTGTCAAATTTTATGAATTTTTATTTTGTATCTATATTAAAAAATCACATTTCCCAAATAAATTTTAGATCTCTAGAAATGATCTTAAA
The DNA here is from genome assembly GCA_932195095.1 of Andricus curvator. Classification (NCBI taxonomy): domain Eukaryota; kingdom Metazoa; phylum Arthropoda; class Insecta; order Hymenoptera; family Cynipidae; genus Andricus; species Andricus curvator. The sequence goes on from CAKNYM010051973.1 coordinate 10,023, forward strand.
ATTTTTTTGGTCATTTGGAAAATTTTTCCTGTTGAAAATGCAAGATGCATGTGCAAAAAAATCTAAAAGTTTTTAAGCTAATAAAAATATTAAATATTATTTTGTAAAATTGTATTAGTTTGTAAAAATTAAAGACGCAAGAAACCTGCTCGCGCGCTCATTTTTTCTATTAAAATATTAAATTCTAGGCAAACTCTTGCACAAATTTATTGTGAATTATTTATTGTAAAAAAGTAAAATAGAAAATCTGAAACGATAAATATAATCGCACTCATGAAATTTCGGATTAATACTTAATTAGAGAAATTCATTTTAATTATTCTGACGCAGGTAACCCAATTCAATTTGTGCAAGGGATATAATTAGCCGGATTTAAAAAAAAAAGAGATTCAGTTATCCAATTAAATAAAATATTCAAGGACCTTGCTTATTTTAAAAAGTGGGTTACCATCTTAACATATTGAAAAAAGTAATAATAATTTTCTGAAATAATAATTTGCAATAAAAAATGATTTTTCTACAAAAAAGTTGCATTTGCTACCAAATATTTCAACTATCTACCAAATTGTTGAATTTTCAAGTCATTAGGACGAATTTGCTACAAAAAATTTTAATTTTTTAACCCGAAAATATCAATTTTCAACAGAAGAGTTAATTTTTAGCAAACACTTAATATTAAACCAAGAATTTGAATTTTCGCGCAAATAATTAAATTTTCATTTAAGAAAGTTATTTTTTTCACCGAAAAAAAACAATTTTTATCAAAGCAGTTCAATTTTTAACCAAAGAGATGAATTTAGACCTAATATAATTATCTTACACAAAAAATGATATTTTGAAAAAGTAGTGCATTTTTCAAGAAAATGATTTGATTTTTAATCTAAAAAGATGAAATTACATCAGAAAATGTAAAAGTTGATATTACATTTTTAACAGAAAAAACAAAAACAATTGATTTTCCACCAAAAATACGGAATTTCGAAAAAATGCATGAATTCTCCCCCAAATATTAATTAATTAATATTAATTTTGAACTACATCTAAAAAAACTTTTTTAAGAAAGTAGTTCAACGTTTGACCAAATATTTTAGTTTTCTATTAAAATATTCAATTTTCTAGAAAAAATTATAAATTTCCATCAGAACAGATGAATTTTCATTTCCAAAAATGTCAATTTTCATAAAAAATGTTCAAAGATTAAATTTCTATGGAAAAAAGATCAATTTTCGCCCAAAAAATGGAATATTCACATTTTTAATTGAAAAAGTCAACTTTGAAAGCAAAAAAAAAATTATTTAAAAAAAAAATGTATTTTAAACCAAAAAGATAAATTTTTCACGAAGAGGATAATTTTGCACCCAAAAAGAGGAATTTTTAACAAGAATGTTATAAAAAAAATTTTAATAAAAAATCAAATAATTAAATTTTCAGTTAAAAAAATTAATTTCAAACCAAAAAAGAAAAACGGATCTTCAACAAAATAATCAAATTTTCAACCAAATAAATTAATTTTCAACTGAAATAATGAATCTTCAACCAAAAAAATTACTTTTTAATAAAGTAGTTTAACTTTCGACCAATTAGTTTGACTTTCTACCAAAATTTCTTTAAAAAAAATCTATTTTCGCTATAAAATGGAATAGTGTAATTTTCAGTTTGAAAAATCAATTTTCAATCAAAGAAATTAATTTTCAACCAATACGAGAAATTTTCAGAAAAGATGATTAATTTTTCACTCAAAAAGATAATTAAAAAAAAAATACATGAATTTTCAACAAAATATTTCAAGGAGTTGAATTTTTAATTAGAAAAGAAAAATTTTCTTAAAAAAGTGGAATAATTAAGTTCTTAGTTGAAAAAATTAATTTTTAACCCAAAAAATAAAAACGTATCTTCCACAAAATAGTTAAATTTTCAACCAAAGAAATAACTTTTTAACTAAAATTATAAATCTTCAACAAAAAACCTAATTTTCGGTCCAGATTAATTTTTCATTAGACAATTGCTTTTTTAACCCAAAAGGATTATATTTCTTTAAAAAAAATATTAATGTTCTGTAAAAAATAGAATAGTTAAACTTTCAGTTGAAAAATAAATTTTTAATTTGAAAAAAAAAAACAAATTTGCCACAAAAAAAAATGAATTCTCAACGAAGAGGTTTAAGTTTTTGCAGAAAAAGATTATTCTTTAATAAAATACATCAATTTTCAACTGAATATTTGAATATTTCAAGGAATTTCCCACCAAATAGTTGGATTTTCAAGTAAAAAAATTAATATTTAACAAAAAATGGGATAATAAAATTTTCAGTTAAAAACGTATCTTCGAAAAAATATCTAAATTTTCAACCAAAGAAATGTATTTTTAACTAAAATGATTATTTTCAACTAAAAAAATTAGTTTTTAATAAAGTAGTTCAACTTTCGAAAAGAAAGTACAAATTTTCTCCAAAACAGATGAATTTTCAATCCCGAAATGTGAATCTTCAAAAAAAAGTTAATTTTCAACAGAAACAGGTTAATTTTTAATTAGGCAGTTGCATTTTTAACTAAAAAAGACAACATTTCTTCAAAAATGATCAATTTTCGAAAGAAAATGAAATAGTTACATTTTCAGTTCAGAAAATGAATTTTCAATACAGGAAAACTAATTTTTAACAAAAGAAAAATATATTTTCAACCAAAAATATAAATTTGGCGCGAAGAGGATTAATTTTTTACCAAAAAATTGATTTCCAACGAAATACATGAATTGTCAACTAAATATTTGAATATTTTAAGGAATTGTCAACTGAATAGTTCAATTTTCAACTATATATATTTTCCAATACACATTCTTAACAAAAAATGGAATAATTAAACTGTCAGTTAAAAAAATTAATTTTAAACGAACAAAATAAAAACGTATTTTCAACAAAATATTAAAATTTTCAACCAAAGAAATGAATTTTTAACTAAAATTATCAATTTTCAACTAAAAAAAATTAGTTTCTAATAAAGTAGTTCAACTTTTGAACAAATAGTTTAATTTTCTGCCAAATTGTTGAATTTTCGAGATGAGAGCACGAATTTTCTTTGAAAAAGATGGACTTTCAAACGCAAAATTTTGATCTTCATCTAAAAAAAAGAAATATTTTTAAAAAATTACAATAATTCATTTTCAGTAAAGAAAATGTATTTTAAACCAAAAAAGATCTTCAACAAAAATGATGAATCTTCAACTGAAAAAAATAATTTCCAACCGAAACTGGTTCATTTTTTATTAAAAGCGACGACATATCTTCAAAAAGAGATGAATTTTAAGTATCTAAATAATTTAAAGTTGATGCAAGAATATAAAATAGTCCTTGGTTCGAGAAGAATCAATAGACTTTTAATATTAATACATTTTATCAAATAGTAAGGAAGTTATGGTCATTTATATTATATGAAAAATCAATTTTTATAGTAAAATTTTTCTCAGTCTCATAATTTAAAGTTGATGCGAGAATAGAAAAGATGCGTTGATTTGAGACGAATCGATTGATCTACAATATTGATACATTTTATTGAAGAGTAAGAAAGTTATACTCATTTATAAAATTTGAAACATATGTTTTGAACAAAAATATTTTTTTTATCGCCATAATTCAAAGTTGATGCAAGAATAGAAAAGAATTTTTGATCATAAATTTTCGAATAAAATAATCATGACAGAGACTGATAGAGATTGTAATAATATTTTCACAGTAACCAATTTTTTTATGCCTAAAAATAATAATCCAGTTAATACCTATTAACTTTCAAATTAATAAGTTATAATGGTATTTCGCCAACCTTATTGAACAGATGTTTATTAATCACTTGCATTTCTTTAATATAATAAAATAAAATTTTATTATTCTTAATTGAAATTTCTCCACAGCTTTTCTGTAAAAAAGGAATTCTTGTGTATTTTTTTTACTTTCTTTTTAAAATTATTTTTAGATATCAAATCAAATTTGTATTTCAATGATATTGTTTCTAAGATGCACCAAGTGGAAGTAACCAATTTTGTATGTGCGGATGTCACACTTTTTTATGAACACGATATCTTAAAAACGGTTGCAGATAAATTGATGAAATTTTGAGAACTCATTTTCATCACTAATATCGTAAAACTATCCGAAGGATTTAAAAAAATATTTATTGCAGTTTTTCAGCAATCAATAATATTTTAAAAATCGGTCTTATATAGCCAAACTTTTTTCACTTACATAATTCAAAGTTGATGCAAGAACGGAAAAGATTCCTTGATTTGAGGCAAATCGATTGATCTGTAATATTAATACACTTCATTAAAGATGAAGGAAGTTATGGTAATTTATATATTTTCAAAATACGGTTTTTTATAGCAAAACTTTTTTCACTAACATAATTCAAAGTTGATGCAAGGATATAAAAGATTCCTTGGTTCAAGATGAATCGATTGACTTATGATATTAATACATTTTATTAAAGAGTAGGGAGGTTATGGTAATTTATATATTTTTAAAATACGGTGTTTTATAGCAAAACTTTTTTCACTAACATGATTCAAAGTTGATGCAAGATTCCTTGGTTCGAGACGAATCGTTTCACCTTTATTATTAATACATTTTATTAAAGAGTAGGGAAATTATGGTAATTTATATATTCTCAAAATTGATGGAAGAACGGAAAAAAATCCTTGATTTGAGGCAAATCAATTGATCTATAATATCAATAAACTTTATTGAAGAGTAAGGAAGTTATACTCATTTAAAATATTTGAAACATCAGTTTTAAACAGAAAAACATTTTTCATCGCCATAATTCAAAGTTGATGCATGAATAGAAAAGACTTTTTGATCATAAATTTTTAAATAAAATAATTCTGAAAATTCCCTTTTCCAGCTCGAAAAATTACCATTTCAAATACAAAATCTGATTCGTCTGATTTGTCGTATTTTGAAAATTTTTTGTATTATTTCGTAATTTTGTATTTTTTGTAAATTTCTATTCTTAAATTGATAAAAATGAAAACTTTAGTTTGTCTATTGTTTAAAAAAATCACTGATGCTTCCTCTATGAGGAAGAAAATACATTTGCTAACAAGGAGCAAGCTGCTCGTGAAATGAGCACCAAATAAATATAAATAATAATATATAAATAAAATAAATAATACGCTGCCCTTTGAATTTCTTGGGTGAAAAACAGCTTTGTTGACACTATTTTCCAGATTATATTGCACTCGATTTGAGTGAAATTGCATATTTCAAGGAGCAAGTGCAAAACTTGAAAGAAAAGTTCAGGAAGCAAAGTAAAAAGAATGTGTTCAGAGTGTCGATACTGTAAAGTAGGTGCAGCTTTCAAAGTAGAGAGATGGCATTTGTTGTTCCTGGATGTCCATCCTATTTTCTTCAAGTAGCCCAAGAGCTTCGAAGCCAAATTTACTGTCTTTGAGAAATGTTTTCACAAAACAAACTAGATGTAATTTTCTCTCGAGTTTTTCCACTTTGTTTGTGTTCATAATTATATGCTGCTCATTTCACGAGCACTTTGCTTCCCCTTAGCAAATATATTTGCTTGCTCATAGAGGAAGCACTCGTTATTTTTTACAATGATGGACAAACCAAAGTCTTCGTTTTGATCAATTTAAAAATAGAAATTTACGAAAAATTCAAAATTACAAAATGATAAAAAAATTGATTTAAATACAAAGAAAAATCAGACATATTTGAATTTTTGTGGATGAAAAAAGTTTTTGTTTTAAACAGATGATTTAAATATTATAAATGAGCCTAACTTCCTTAATCTTCAATCAAGTGCATTAATATTATAGATCAATCTACTGGCCTTGAATCAAGGAATCTTTTCCGTTCTTGCAACAATTTTGAATTATGTTAGTGAAAAAAGTTTTACCATAAAAAACCATGTTTTCAAATATTAGGCATTACCATAGCTTCCTTACTCTTCAATAAAATGTATCAATATTACAGGGGAACCGATTTGTCTTGAATCAAAACAACTTTTCTATTCTCGCATCAACTTTAAATTATGAGAATGAGAAAATTTTTATTGTATAAATCGATTTTAAAAATATATAAATTGCCATAAGTTCGCTGCTCTTTAATAAAATGTATTAAATTGTAGGTCAATCGATTCTTCTTGAACCAAGAAATATTTATATTCTTGCATCAACTTTGAAGTATGTTGAAGAAAAAAGTTTTACTATAAAAAACCGTATTTTTAAATATTATACATTACCATAGCTTCCTTACTCTTCAATAAAATGGATTCATATTATAGGTCAATCGATTCGTCTCAAATCAAAACATTTTTTCTGTTCTTGCATCAACTTTGAATTATGTTAATGAAAAAAGTGTTACTATATAAAACTGATTTTCAGAATATATACATTACCATAAAGTCCCTACTCTTTAATAAAATGTAATAATATTATAGGTCAATCGATTCATCCCGAATCAAGTAATCTTTTCCGTTCTTGCATCAATTTTGAATTATGTTAGTAAAAAAAATTTTACTATAAAAAACCGTGTATTCACATATTATGCATTACCATAGCTTCCTTACTCTTCAGTGAAAAGTGTCAATGTTGTAGGTCAATCGATTCGTCTTGAATAAACACAACTTTTCTATTCTCGCATCAACTTTAAATTATGAGAATGAGAACATTTTTACTATCAAAATCGATTTTAAAAATACATAAAATACCATAACTTCCCTACACTTTAATAAAATGTATTATTATTGTAGGTCAATCGATTCTTCTCGAACCAAGGAATCTTTTATATTCTTGCATCAACTTTGAAGTATGTTGAAGAAAAAAGCTTTACTGTAAAAACCCGTATTTTTAAATATTATGCATTACCATAGCTTCCTTACTCTTCAATAAAATGGATTAATATTATAGGTCAACCGATTCGTCTCAAATCAAAACATTTTTTCTGTTCTTGCATCAACTTTGAATTATGTTAATGAAAAAAGTGTTACTATATAAAACTGATTTTCAAAATATATACATTACCATAAATTCCCTACTCTTTAATAAAATGTATTAATATTGTAGGTCAATCGATTAGTCTTGAACCAAGGAATCTTTTATATTCTTGCATCAACTTTGAATTATGTTAGTGAAAAAATTTTTACTATAAAAAACCGTATTTTCAATAATTATGCATTACCATACCTTCCTTACTCTTCAATACAATGTATCAATATTATAGGTCAATCGATGCGTCTCGAATCAACACATCTTTTCTATTCTCGCCTTAACTTCAAATTATTACAAAGAAAAAATTTTTACTATAAAAATCTATTTTAAATATAATATGAATGACGATAACTTATTTACTCTTCAATAAAATGTATCAATATTATAGGTGAATCGATTAATCTTGCACCAAGTAATCTTTTATATTCTTGCATCAACTTTGAAATATGTTGAAGAAAAAGTTTTAATATAAAAAACCGTATTTTTAAACATTAAGCATTACCATAGCTTCCTTAATCTTCAATAAAATGGATTAATATTATAGGTCAAGCACAGAAAAAACAGAAAATAAACTTTACATCGATTTCCGACGAAAGATTCTTTGCAACAAAAATTAACTTCAGAGGATAAACTTTACACAAATATCGGTTAAACTTTCTTTTGTTTTTACATGACAAACACATGTATTTTGAAAGACGCGAAGTTGGCTGAACAAAACTTTATCGCTCTAAAAAATTTCCTGCAACAAATTTTATTCTTAGTTTTCTCTGTGAGCGATTCGTCTCAAATCAAAACATTTTTTCTGTTCTTGCATCAACTTTGAATTATGTTAATGAAAAAAGTTTTACTATAAAAAACCGATTTTCGAAATATATACATGACCATAAATTCCCTACTCTTTAATAAAATGTAATAATATTATAGGTCAATCGATTTATCTCAAATCAAAGAATCTTTGCCGTTCTTGCATCAATTTTGAATTATGTTAGTGAAAAAACTTTTACTATAAAAAACCGTGTTTTCACATATTATGCATTACCATAGCTTCCTTACTCTTCAGTGAAAAGTGTCAATGTTGTAGGTCAATCGATTCGTCTTGAATAAACACAACTTTTCTATTCTCGCATCAACTTTAAATTATGAGAATGAGAACATTTTTACTATAAAAATCGATTTTAAAAATACATAAAATACCATAACTTCCCTACACTTTAATAAAATGTATTATTATTGTAGGCCAATCGATTCGTCTCGAACCAAGGAATCTTTTATATTTTTGCATCAACTTTGAATTATGTTGCAAAAAAAAATTTTACTATAAAAAACCGTATTTTTAAATATTATGCATTACCATAGCATTCTTACTCTTCAATAAAATGTATCAATATTATAGGTCAATCGATTCGACTCAAATCAACAAATCTTTTCTGTTCTTGCATCAACTTTGAATTATGTTAATGAAAAAAGTTTTACTATAAAAAATCGATTTTCAAAATATATAAATTACCATAACTTCCCTACTATTTAATAAAATGTAATAATATTATAGGTCAATCGATTCATCTCGAACCAAGGAATCTTTTATATTCTTGCATCAACTTTGAATTAAGCTAATGAAACCAGTTTTACAATAAAAACCCAATTTTTTAAATATTATTGGCACTAAAAAAATTTTCGATAAATATTTTTCGAAATCCGTAAGTCAGTTTGAAGGTATTGATGGTGAAAATGAGCCCTCGAAATTTCATCAATTTATCTGTAACCGTTTTCAAGTTATCGTGTTCACAAAAAAGGGTGACATCCACCGACACACATCCGGACAATTGCTTAGAACATTTTATTAGAAATTTTTAAATTGAGGAGGGTTTAATTAAATTAATTAAGAAATTTTGGAAAATGTTATCATTACAAAGCTTCCTCTATGAGGAAGAAAATGGATAAAAAAGGGGAAAAAAGGGCAAAATTAAAAGGGCACTCAATTAAGCGCCAAAGCTTGGATTTTTTATTTAGCTATTCGCGCTTTGAACATTTTCTTTTAGAGTTGCTTTTTTAAATTAAACATTGCTATTTTTAATTGAAAATTTGCTATTTTCAATTGAAAATTTCTATTTTCTGGATGAAAATTGCACTATTTGTTTGAAAATTCACGTATTTTGATGAGAATGTGTATTTTTTGGAAGAATGATAATCTTCTTGATTGAAAAGTCATCCTTTTGGTTGAAATTTATCCTCAACCATTCATGTTTGTGGATGAAAATTTAACTATTTTGTTTAAAATTAGTTTTTTCTTTTGGTTCAGAATAAATTTTTTAGCTAAAAACGTAACTATTCCATTTTTGATTAAAAATTGCTTTTTTAATCAAAAATTGCTATTTTTAAATTGAAAGTGGCTATTTTTAATTTAAAAATATATTTTCCTGTAGAAGTTACACTATATGTTTAAGAATCCATGTATTTTCTTGAGAATTTGTGTCTCTGGGAAGAAAATTAACCATCTAGTTTAAAAAATGATCCTTGTGGTTAAAATTCAATTGTTTTGTACAAAAGTCCTTTTTTAGCTTAAAAATTCAATCTCACAAAAAATCACACTCTTTGCTTCAAAATTGACTTCATTGTTAAAAATTCATATTTGTGCTTGAAAATTTAACTATATTATTGAAAATTTGTTTTTTTTACGTTGAGAAATAATTTTTTATACTAAAAATGTAACCATTCCAGTTATGGTTAAAAATTGCTTTTTTAAATTGAAAATTGCTATTTCTAATTGAAAAATTGTATTTTTCTGTTAAAAGTTACACTATATGTTTAAAAATTTACGTATTTTGTGAAGAATTTGTATTTTTTGGAAGAGAATTAATGTTCTTGATTAAAAAAGCATCCTTTTCGTTCAAATTCGACTGTTTTTTAGAAAAGCAGTTTTTTTAGCTTGAAAATTCAACAAATCCGTAGAAAATCAGATGGTTTGGTTGAAAATTGACTTTATGTTCAAAAATGTGATTTATTTTTGGATCTAAATTAATTTTTGAAACTGAACATTCAATTATTTCATTTTTAACATTTTTAAATCTTCTTGTATAAAAAATCATCCTTTTGGTTAAAAATGCGACTGTTTTGTATAAAAGTCGTTTCTAGTCAAAAAATTCAACAATTCCATAGAATATCACACAGTTTGGTTGAAAATCGACTACATTGTTAAAAATGCATATTTGCGGTTGAAAATTCAACTATTTTGTTTAAAATTTGTTTTTTTTTTGTCGAGAATTAATTTCTTAAACTATAAATATAACTATTCCATTTTCGGTTGAAGATCGTTTTTTTTTTTTTAATTAAAAATTGCTGTTTTTAATTAAAAAAATGATATTTCATACTTGAAAATTACACTATTTATTTGAGTATTTACGCATTTTGTTGAGAATTCCTTTTTTTCTAAAAAAATTAATCTTTTTCTTAAAAAAATCATCCTTTCGATTAAGATTTAACTGTTTTGTACAAAATCGTTTTTTTGCTTGAAAATTCAAAAATTCCATAGGGAATCACACTATTTGGTTGAAAATTGTCTTCATTGTTAAAAATTCATATTTTCAGTTGAAAATGCGACTATTTTGGTTGAAAATTTAATTATTTTCTTGAAAATTCGATCAATTTTTGTTTGAAAATTAATTTTTTAACTGAAAATTTAACCATTGTATTTTTGGTTTATAATTGATCTTGTTTAGTTAAAAATTTCACTATTTGGTTGAAAATTGATCTTTTAAGTTGGGAATTTAACTGTGATTGAAAATTCACATAATTCAGTGAGAATTCATATTTTTTGGAAGAAAATTAATCGTGTTTAAAAAACTATTCTTTGGGTTAAAAATTCAACTGTTTTGTACAGAGGTCGTTTTTTAGTTTGAAAATTCAATACTTCAAATTTTGCAGTCACCTTGAAAATTCCTCGTAATCTCTCAAAATATTGAAAATCTTCCAAAATCTTCTTTAATTCCTAAAAAAAATAATTAAAATCCTTGGAAATTTTTAAAAAATTTTTAATATTCTTGAAAATTTTTGGATATTTTTTCAAATACCTGAAAATATTTCGAAACCTCTGAAATCTCTTCAATTTATTAAAATAATTTAAAAACTCCTCTGATTTTTTTTTAATTTACTAAAATATTTGAAATGTTTTAAAATCCCTTTGTAATTTTTTACGGCTCTTGAAATTTTTGTGGAATTTTTTAAAACTACCTTAAAATATTTAAAATTCTTTGAAATGATTTGAAATCCCTTCTATCTTATTAAAGCTTTTGACAATTTCTTGAAATTTTAAAAATAATCCTAAAATCTTTAAATCACTTTGGAATTACTCAAAATTATTGAAATATATTTTGAAACCCCTCAAATATTTCTAATTCTTTCAAATCTTTTGCAATCCCTTGAAAATTTTGACAGATCTATAAAATTCTCTAAAATTAAAAAAAATTTGTATAAAATCTTTCAAATCTTGTGAAATCTCTTGAAAAATATTTTACGTCCATTTAAAAATATTGTAAAAGGCCTTGAAACTTTTAGATGCTTTTGAAAATTCCTTTGAATCTTTTAAAACATAAAAAAATCTTCAATACCCTTTAAAAAATGTTCAAATTATTTAAATCTATTAAAAATATCTTGAAATATTTAAAAATACCCCTAAACATTTCAAAAGAATTGGAAAAAAATTTCTACTAGGTATATACCTGAATTAAATAGTGGTTAACTCTTGGATCAATTCATTGAAAGGAACGTGACTAAATTGATCTACTCATTGAAAAAAGTAATTCATTAGGACGCAAGTAAGTCGTTCAAACCAATCCTTTCCATACTTTACCTCCCCCTTTTCCCCTCCCCACGTTTCAACTATCGCTTCCCCTCCCGTTCACAAATTCTTCTTCATCTACTTTCCCCTCTAGTTACTTCCCCACATTTCCCCTCTCTTCCTATACCCCCTCATTACCCCTCACTTCCCCTAGTTGCGCTCCCCTTATTTCTACTCATTTTTCCTTCACTTCTGAGTTGTGAGTAAGGAGTGAGGATTTAGGATTTAGGATTCAGGAGTTCCCCTCACTTCGCCTTCTTGAGAAAAAGTAAGTATGAACTAAGAGGAAGTGATATGAGGGAAACTAGGGAAAGTGGGAAAAGTTAAATATAGGGGAATCAAGGCAAGGGATAGCAGCAAAGTGAGGGCAAGTAGAGGAGGGGAACGAGGAAAGGGGAAGCAGAGGAGAGGGTAAGTATCAGAGAGGGGAAGTAGATGAGGAAGAGCTAGGGGAAGGTATGGGGATGTAGACGGAAGAAGACGCAGTAAAGGAGGGAGG
>CAKNYM010051973.1:22358-33189 GCA_932195095.1 Andricus curvator
GGGAGGGAAAGTAGATGAGGAAGAGCTAGGGAAAGTAGATGAGGAAGTAAAGGAGGAAGGCAGTAAAGAAGGGAGGGAAAGTAGATAAGCAAGAGCTAGATGAAGGGATGGGGATGTAGACGGAAGAAGAGGCAGTAAAGGAGGAAGGGAAAGTAGATAAGGAAGATCTAGGGGAAGGGATGGGGATGTAGACTGAAGAAGAGGCAGTAAAGGAGGAAGGGAAAGTAGATAAGGAAGATCTAGGGGAAGGGATGGGGATGTAGACGGAAGAAGAGGCAGTAAAGGAGGGAGGGAAAGTAGACGAGGAAGAGCTCGGGGAAGGGATTGGGATGTAGACGGAAGAAGAGTCAGGAAAGGAGGAAGGGAAAGTAGATGAGGAAGATCTAGGGGAAGGGATGGAGATGTAGACGGAAGAAGAGGCAGTAAAGGAGGGAGGGAAAGTAGATGAGAAAGAGCTAGGGGAAGGGATGGAGATGTAGACGAAAAAAGAGGCAGTAAAGGAGGGAGGGAAAGTAGATGAGGAAGGAAGGATGGGGAAGGGATGGGGATGTAGACGGAAGAAAAGGCAGTAAAGGAGGGAAAATATGGGAGGCGGGGATTTGACTGACCTAATTAACGTCCTAATAGGTTTTGAAACCCTTTTTTGCAGCTGCGCAACGCCTTCTTGGACTTTTTTTCAAAATCCCTGAGTTTTCCCTGATTATCCGGTTTTCGCTGACTTGCGGACACGCTCTTAATTTAAGGAAAAAGTTGGAACTAAATAGAAACTCCAGGATAGTTTTGAAAGTCTAGACAGTTGTTGAAACGAGATCACGAGTCAAGGATCCAACAGTTATGAGTTGGAAACTTGTCACCGTTTTGCTAGCTGAGTGAAATATTTCTGAAAATTTTTGCAGGAAAAAGAGAGTGCAGCTAGGAGCGGCTGCATTATCGGAATAAGCGAATCATCATACTTGCTGCAGAGAATGAAACTTACTCACTTTCTTTCTCTCGCCCTATTCTTCATCCTTTTCTAGGTTTGCCCGCAGTTGAGTACAAAGTTTTGTAAGTTTCTCCCTTTTTCATTCGGCTCGAGCCGACTAGACCATAGTTAAAAGGAATATCAAGAATATCAGCAAATACTTATGCTTTCCCGTTACCACAATGCTGTGTGCGATGCAGCACGCCGGAAGATTCTTTGCAAGAAAATAAACTTTCTGCCGCATTAAACCTCTTGATGGATATATAGGATTACCCTCTGACATCTACTTTGAAACTATTTGAAGAAATTATTTGTCCATTCCACTTTTACTTAAAAATTAAATGTTAGCCTCGTCTCGAGTCTCGCCTCGTCTTGAGTCTCGCCTCGTCTTGAGTCTCGTCTCGATTCTCGCCTTGCCTCGCCTTGTCTGGAGCCGCGCCTTGTCTTGAATCTCGTCTAATCTCGTCTCTAATCTCGTCTTGAGTCTTGTCTCGTCTCGTGAAAAAAGTATGACAGACGATGGACACCCGACCGAAACTTCAAGGTGCTTCAAACTAGTCGGTTTTTAGAATAATACAAAATACGGCTACAAGGATGAATTGTTTGATGTAATATTTTTACCACATAATCTGAAGGCTTGTACATGTGCATGACTAGAGCTCTTTTTTCCAAAAACTATTTTTTTTTTTTTTTTTGTTAATTGAAATACACTTTGAAACGGTGAGTACCCGTTTTCGGTGCACCATGGGTACACTCGCAGTAGCGCGTTGCCCGTTTTCGGGCGCCGAAAATTCAGAAAATTCTTAATTAACAAAGAACACCGATTCGTTTCACTGTAAAAAATTATCATTTCAGGGCTAGTTTTCGGTATTTGGAACATTTTAAGTGATTTTTTTAATTTTCCGGGATTTAAAAATCTGAGAAATTTGCAAACATTCCTAAAATTTAAAAACAAAATGTATATTTTTCAACATTTCGAAATCAGGGTTTGAAGCTATTTAAGACTTTGGAGAGGTTTCAAGATAATATACAAATTTTCTTAGGATTCCTGGCAAAGTTTTAAATGATTTTTTATTTTAAAAAATAATAATTTTCAGAGAATATTTAAAATATATTTCAAAACAATTGTTAGTTTATGCTTATTAATAGATGGTAAAAGTTAGAATGCGATGTTATGCGTCTGAGTAAATAAATACTTAATTAAAGTGAAAGGTATAAGATGACCTACTTCAGACCAAATAAAAAAAAATGTTAGTTTATGAATAACAATGAAACAATTATAAATTTGTAAGATAATTTTGAAAATCTCTGATTCCGTCGATTCATTTTTTAATGTAGAGAATTGAAAATCATAGCGTGGATTTACATATTTTTTTAAGTCTTTGAATTGCACAATTTATGAGAGTTTAAAAATAATGTATTTATAGACCGTTTAAATTTTAAAAATGTAGGCTTTAGGATCCTTTAGGTAATTAGTGCGCTACTCGCGCACTAATTACTATTTTGTTAATATTTTTCAAGATTAGTTTTTCAACTGAAAATTTGACTATTCCATGTTTGGTTGAACATTTATCTGCTTAAGTTGAAAATTCAACTATTTGGTTGAAAATTCATGTCCTTTATTAAAAATTATTCTTATTTGGTGGAAAACTAACTTTTTGGGTTGAAAATTAGTTTTTTCCTATTGAAAATTAATTTTTTAAGTAAAAATTCAACTATAACATGTTTGTTTGAACATGAATCTTCATCAGTTAAAAATTCAGCTACATATTTGTTTGAAAATTTCTGTGTATTGTTGAAACTTTTTTGTGTCTTTTGTGGTATAATGTTAATCTTCTTGGTGACTAATTCACCTTTTTGGTCGAAAATTCCATGAAAAATTGAAATATTTTGTTGAAAATTCATGTATTTTGTTGAATATTATCCTTTTTCAGTAGAAAATTATTTTTTTTAATGAAAATTAATTTTTCTATGGTTAAATTATTTTTTTTGAAAATCCATTTTTTTAACTAAAAATTTAACTTAATTTTTTGTCGGAATTTTTTTGTTATAGACAGTTAATCTTTATGGTAGAAGATTTGTTTGTTTGGTTGAAAATTCAATTATTTTGCTGTAAATATATCTTATTTGTTTAAAAATTTATTTCTCTGACTAAAAATTAAACTATTCTATTTTTTGTTGAAAATTTTCCCTTTTTCAGTAGAAAATTAACATTTTTTGTTAAAAATTTTATTAGAAATAAAAATTTTTGTTTGGAAATTCATGTATTATGTTGAAAATTAGTTGTTGTTCTGAATTAAAAATTAATTTTTTTTAACTAAAACTTTAAGTATTCCATTTTTCGTCGAAAATTTTTGTTTCTAGACATTTAATCTTTTTGGTTGGAAATTCATCTGTTTGTTTGAAAAATTCTATTAAAAATTTAAATA
This sequence comes from Andricus curvator, assembly GCA_932195095.1. Classification (NCBI taxonomy): domain Eukaryota; kingdom Metazoa; phylum Arthropoda; class Insecta; order Hymenoptera; family Cynipidae; genus Andricus; species Andricus curvator. The sequence continues at coordinate 25,749 of CAKNYM010051973.1, forward strand.
TTTGGTTGAAAATTCATATATTTTATTAAAAATTAATTTTGTTGTTGTTGAAATTTCATTCTTTTGGTTGAAAATTAGTTTCTTTTTTATTGAAAATTAATTTTTTCAACTCAAAAGTTAACTATTTAATTTTTCGTCGAAGTTTTTTTTGTTGATAGACTTAATTTTTTTGGTTGAAAATTCATCTGTTTGGTTAAAAATTTAACCATTTCATTAAAAATTTATTTTAATTGCTGAAAAATTTATTTATCTTACTTAAAATTAAACCATTCTATTTTTTGTTGAAAATTTATCTTTTTTTTTGGTAACAATAAAACCTTTTAGGTTGAAATTTTTACTATTTGGATACAATTTTTTGTTTGAAGATGCAGTATTTTAGTTAAAAGTTCATTCCTTTAGTTGGAAATTTAACAAATTTTGTTGAAAATTCTTTTTTTTTTTTTTTGTTCAAAATGAATTTTTTAAATTAAAAATGTAGCTATTACATATTTTTGAGTTGTAAATTCAACTTGTTTTCAAAAATTCGTCTTTATAACTCAATGAAAAATGTAATAGACGCAGTTTTGACCAAACCAGATGAATTTTCAACAAGATTGCTCAATTTGAAACCAAAGAGATAAATTTTTAACAAAATACATGAATTTTCAGCAACAAAAAATAAATTTTCAACAAAATAGTGCAATCTGAAACCAAAGAGATGAATTTTCAACTAAAAAAGATCAATTTCCAACCAAAAATGTCATAGTTAAAATTTTAATTGAAAAACTTAATTTTTAATTTAAAAAAATGAATCCTCAACTAAAAGTGTAATAAGTTTATATATTTCAACCAACAAAATGTAATTTTATATCAAAAACAGTTTAATTCAACCGAAAAACTAATTTTCAACAAAACAGTTGAATTTTTTACCGAATGAAATGATTTTCTTTAAAAATTGATCAATTTTTAACAAACTGATTAAATTTTCAACCAAATAATAAAATTTTCAAAAAAAAAAGACGAATTTTCAATTCAAATTATATATAAAATAACTGGAATAGTTCAATTTCCATTAAAAAAAATTCATAATCAACCAAAGAGAAATGAATATTTAACTCTGAAATTATTTTTTCATTTCTTTCTAAGTACTTTTATAGATTTCAGAAAATTTTTAACCCCAGGGTGGGAGAAACATTTTTTATCTTCTTATATTGGGCTATAAATTTCTATGGCTATCCGCCACCATAATTTGAATAGTGAAAATGAAAATTTTTTGGAAAAGCAATAAAATTGATTGATTGTCGTCAAAAAGACTGGTAAACTACATTTCGAAAGTAACTAAAAAAATAACGGTTTTTATAGTTAATGTTACTGAAAAAAAAATTCAACTAATTACCAATTCGTTACTTACTCACAAAAGTAATTCCGTCACCACTATCGTTACCAAAAAAAGTAACTAGTTACAGTAACTAGTTAAAAGGAACTAGTTACTTCCCATCCCTGGTAAAGTCAGCGCGGGTCGTATGCAATTCCTGCTGACAAAATGCGATAAAAGGCTAATGGATAAATTAAGCTAAAATTGAGATATTGAATTCCGTACTTGACTCCACTGTGCTGTACGGTAGCGAGACGTGGACATACCAAGAAAAGGCTAATATTAAAGTTAACGCGGGTCGCATGCAATTCATGGTTACAATATGCGGTAGAAGACTAATGGACAAATAAAGCTAAAATTAAGAAATTGAAATCCATACTTGACTCCACTGTGCTGTACGGTTGCGAGAGCTGGACATACCAAAAATAGGTTAAGATTAAAGTTAACGCGGGTCGCATGCAATTCCTGCGGACAATATACGGTAAAAGGCAGATGGACAAATAAAGCTAAAATTGAGATATTGAATTCCGTATTTGACCCCACTGTGCTGTACGGTAGCGAGACCTGGACATTCCAAGAAAAGGCTAAGATTAAAGTTAACGAGGGTCGCATTCAATTCCTGCTGACAATATGCGGTAAGAGGCTAATGGACAAATTAAGCTAAAATTGAGATATTGAATTCCGTACGTGACCCCACTCTACTGTACGGTAGCCAGTGCTGGACATACAAAAAATAGGCTAAGATTAAAGTTAACGCGGGTCGCATGCATTTTCTGAGGGCAATATACGGTAAAAGGCTGATGGACAAATACAGCTAAAATTGAGATGTTGAATTCCGTACTTGACCTCACTGTGCTGTACGGTAGCGAGACCTGGACATGCCAAAAAAAGGCTTAGATTAGAGTTACGCGGGTCGCATGCAATTCCTGCTGACATTAGGCGGTAAAAGGCGAATGCAGAAATTAGGCTAAAATTGAGTTATTGAATTCTGTACTTGACCCCACTGTGCTGTACGGTAGCGAGACATGGACATACCAAGAGAAGGCTAAGATTAAAGTTAACGCGGGTCGCATGCAATTCCTGCTAAAAATATGCGGTAACAAGGTAATGGACAAATTAAGCTAAAATTGAGATATTGAATGCCGTACTTGACCCCACTGTGCTGTACGGTACCGAGACGTAGACATACAAAGAGAAGGCTAAGAATAAAGTTAACGCGGGTCGCATGCAATTCCTGCGGACGATATACGGTAAAAGGCTGATGGACAAATAAAGCTAAAATTGAGATATTGAAATCCGTACTTGACTCCACTCTGCTGTACGGTAGCGAGACCTGGACATAACAAGAAAAGACTAAGATTAGAGTCAACGCGGGTCGCATGCAATTCCTGTGGACAATATGTGGTAAAAGGCTAATGGACAAATAAAGCTAAAATTGAGATACTGAATTCCGTACTCGACCCCACTGGGCTGTAGGGTCGTCAGACCTAGACATACCAAAAATAGGCTAAGGCTTCTAAATTTAATCAGCTCAAAAATAAATTAAAAACGGACAAAAATCGAAGGTTGTAGATTTTTTGAACAGTAAAATCCAGTTTTGTCGCATTACCGTTTCTAGTTTCCAGATTCGGGGTTTCTCGGCCAACCCTAATGTTAAGTGGCAAAATTAGAAGATTACTCTGTCCAAAGTGGATTTATGTGAAAAGAAAATGCTCTCAGAATTGCGAAAGATGCTTGCGGTGCTTTCTATGGAAGAAAGAAAGATTTTTCGAGGTCGAAAAAGATTTACAACTTCTGTGCGCTTGTCGCGACACGTATCTAGCATCCGGTCTTCCGCGCTCCACACAACATGCAATCATGACACATACATATATGTACATGTTCCTGGTGCTTAAAAGGATTTAGAGGCAGCCGTCGCCTCTTATTTACAGAACATTCCTTTGCTATCTCCACTTGGGGATTGAATTTAATGGATCCGAAGTACAGTAGGGTCCTGCTTTTCTATCGGCTTGTTGATCTTTTATTGTCAAGCCACTTGTCAAAACTATCGTTTGTCATATGGAACCCATATTACAGTATTTCTTCAAACCAAAATGGCATTTGAGCTCGAGAAAATTGGAAACGAAAATCAGGGACGGTTTTTCCTTGTTTTCTTTTCTAAGACGATATCGAATTCAATGCTATGAAATTTATATCAAGAAAGATGGAATCATTAGAACATAAGTTTGAAAAGCTAATTCAAAAAAAAGAACAGATTTCCAACAAGTTAAATTCTATTAAAAAGGACGAATTTTCGAAAAAAATAGTTGAATCCTCAACCCACAAAGATGAATTTCAAATCAAGAAGATGAATTTTCAACAAAGAAGATACATTTTCAACCAAGAAAATAAATTTTTAACCAAGAAGGTTAATTTTCTACCAAAATAAGAATTTTCAGAAAAATACATGAATTTTCTATCAAATAGTTGCATTCTCAGCTTATAAAGAAAAAGTTGTAAACCAAAAATGAAATAGCTACATTTTTACGTAAAAAAAGTTTGAACCAAAAAAACGAATTTCTAATAAAATAGTTTAATTTTCTAACAAATTGTTGAATTTTCCAGGAAAATAGATAAGTCTTCAACTTAAAAGTCGAATGTTTGAAAAACAGTTGATTTTTGAAATGGAAACGAAGAACTTTCAACAAAAAAGTTCATTTTCAATCAAGAAAGATTAATTTTCAACAATATGGTAGAATTTTCAACTACAAAAGATACATTCTTGATGAAAAATAGAATTGATAAATTTTCAGTTTAAAAAACTAATTTTGAACAAGAAAGACAACATTTTCTACATGTTAAATTTAACAAAAAAAGGCGCATTTTTACCAAATAACTAAATCCCCAACCCACAAAGGTGAATTTTTAACCAATAAGATTAAATTTTTACCAAAAGATGAATTTTCAACAAAATACGTAAATTCAACCAAATAGTTGCATTTTCAACTAAAAAAGATAAATGTATAATAAAAAATGAAATAGTTAAATTTTTAGATTAAAAGACAAATTAAAAAAAGACAAATTATCATCCAGTTGAACTGAATGAAAAGATACGAAATTCAACATCGATCTAAAATTGGACCAGACTTGACTGTGGATTTCGATAAAAAATGTAATGGAATCAAAATTTAAGAATAATAAAAATGTCCACTCCCGAGCCAAAGGGTTGCTGAATGGAGGCTAAACAAGTTTGAATAAAAAAAATTATTAAGGTACAAGGATAGGAATGTGGAAGTTGAAAATCTCAAGGTGACACCAACCTAAAATTGGACCAGGCTTGACTGCGGATTTAGATTTAAAAATTCGAGGAAATCACTGAATAAAGATAAAACAAAAGTCCACTTCCGAGCCAAAGTATTATCGAATTAAGGACAAAGAAGTTCAATCAAAAAATGTATCCAGGTACGAGGAAATGGATGTGGAAGTTCAGAATCTCAAGGTAACATCAACCTAAAATTGGACCAGGCTTCACTGCGGATTTCGATAAAAAATTCAAGGAAATCACTGATTAAAGATAAAACAAAATGTTGATGAGGGGTTAGAAAGTGAGTGAGGGGTTGAGGAGTAGGGGGAGGGTATGAGAGCGTTGAAGTATGGGAGGAGATGTTAGAAGAAGAAGGAAGCCATGAGGAGAAGGGAACTGAGGATGAGAGGGTAATTGGAGAAGGGAAAAGAAGTCAGGAGAAATTAGAGAAAGGGAAATAGGGTCGGCAAGGATAGGGGAGTGAAGAGGCTGATAAGATAGGATCGAAAAGTGTAGGACAGGATAGGATAGGGAAGGAGATGAGATGATAAAAAGAGGAGGAGTGATTGGGAAAGGGGAAGATTTAAACAACCTAATGTACGTCCTAATAGTTTTTTTATAACGACAGGTAGAAACTTTTCACCACTGGCCTTTTCCGATTCTTTTAAATTTTGACTCTCAGCCCATCCTAATCTATGCTACAACCTGAGATTAAAAAATAAAATTCGAGAAACACTTTACCTACGTGTATAATATATTTTTGAGATGACAGAAACGCTAATCTTTAGCGGAGGATTTTGAAGGCTGCATGTGTTCCGGAAGCGCCTCACAGTGAGCTTTTTTACGAAAATTTTGTTCAAAATTTTGCTGACTGCTCAATTTTTGACCGATTCTGATAATTTTTTTTTAAATACTCGTAACGAATTGTAATTCCATGTAGTACTGCTACTTTTTTAGTTTTATGCAAAGACCTAACCTAAAACAATATGAACTTGCCAAGGTAGCTGAACCACGAAATTTCGAAACTTTCAAAACCATGAAATCGGTAATAACTTTACACATAAACCTCAAACTCACAAACATCAAACCCACCTACCTCAAACCCAAGAACCTCAAACCCCCAAACCCGTGAACTCACAAACCTCAAACCCACAAACCTCAAACTTCAAACCTCAAACCCATAAAAATTATACCTCAAACCCACAAACCTCAAACCCACGAACCTCAAACCCACAAACCTCGAACCCCCAAACCCGTAAACCCACAAACCTCAAACCCAAAAACCTCAAACGCACAAAACTCAAATCTACAAACTTAAAACCCTCAAGCCCATGAACCTACAAACCTTAAACTCACAAATCCATAAACCTAAAACCCCAAAGCCACAAACCTCAAACACATAAATCTAAAACAACAAATCCGCAAGCCCACAAACAGAAAACCCACAAACCTTCAACCCACAGACCCACAAACCTCAAACCAACAAACCTCAAACCCCCAAACCCACAAACCTTACACGAACAAACCTCAAACCTCAAACCCACAAAAAATTATACCGCAAACCCACAAACCTCAAAAGCACGAACCTCAAATCCACAAACATAAGACCCCCAAGCCCATAAACCCACAAACCTCAAACTCACAAATCTATAAACCTAAAACACCAAACCCACAAAAATTATACCGTAAACCCAAAAACCTCAAACCCCCAAACCCGTGAACCCACAAACCTCAAACCCAAAAACCTCAAACGCACAAACCTCAAATCCACAAACTTAAAACCCCCCAGCCCATGAACCTAAAAACCTAAAAACTCACAAAAAAAAGACCCACAAACTTGAAACCAACAAACCTCAAATCCCCAAACCCGTAAACCCACAAACCTTAAACGAACAAACCTCAAACCCACAAAAATTATACCTCAAACCCACAAACCTCAAACGCACAAACATCAAATCCCCAAACATAAAACCCCCAAGCCCATAAACCTACAAACCTCAAACTCACAAATTCCTAAACCTAAAACCCCAAAGCCACACATCTCAAACCCCCAAACCCGTGAACCCAAAAAACCTGAAACCCACAAAAATCAAACCTCAAACCCGTTAACCCACAAACCTCAAACTCAAGAACCTCAAACCTACAAACCTCAAACTTACGAACCTCAAACCCACAAACCTCAAACGCACAAACCTCAAATCCCCAAACATAAAGACCCCAAGCCCATAAACCTACAAACCTCAAACTCACAAATCCCTAAACCTAAAACCCCAAACCCACAAACCTCAAACCCCCAAACCCGTGAACCCACAAACCTGAAATCCACAAAAAACAAACCTCAAACCCGTTAACCCACAAACCTCAAACTCAAGAACCTCAAACACACAAACCACCAAACACTTCAAACCCACAACAATTATACCTCAAACCCACAAACCTCAAACACATAATCCTAAAACCACAAATCCACAAACCTCAAACCTAGAAACAGCAAACCCACAAACATCAAACCCCATGTTCATCATGCAAAATAGTCCACAAACCCACCAACCTTTAGGGTTTATGGTTTATGGCCTTAGGATTTATGGCTTTAGGGTTCATGGGTTTAGGGTTCATGGATTTAGGGTTCACGGGTTCAGGGTTCATGGTTTATGGTTTATGCTTAAAACCCTAAACCCATAAACCCTAAACCCTAAAGGTTGGTGGGTTTGTGGACTATTCTGCATGATGTACTTATATGTCGAGTTTTATGAACATGGTTTGTGGGTTTGAGGTTTGTGGGTTTGAGGTTTGTGGGGTTGAGG
>CAKNYM010051973.1:33353-44357 GCA_932195095.1 Andricus curvator
GGTTTGAGGTTCGTGGGTTTAAGGTTCGTGGGTTTGAGGTTTGTGGGTTTGAGGTATAATTTATGTGGGTTTGAGGTTTGTGGGTTTACGGGTTTTGGGGGTTTGAGGTTCGTGGGTTTGAGGTTCGTGGGTTTGAGGTATAATTTATGTGGGTTTGAGGTTTGTGGGTTTACGGGTTTGGGGGTTCGAGGTTCGTGGGTATGAGTTTCGTGGGTTTGAGGTTTGTGAGTTTGAGGTTTGTGTGTAAAGATATTACCGATGTTATGGTTTTAAAAGTTTCGAAATTTCGTGGTTCAGCCACCTTGGCAAGCTCATATTTTTTTAGGTTAGTTTTTTGCAGAAAACTAAGAAAGTAGCAGTGCTATATGAAATTATAATTCGTTACGAGTATTAAAAATAAAAAAATTATTAGAATCGCTCAAAAATTGAGCAGTCAGAAGAATTTTGAACAAAATTTTGTAAAAAAACTCACTCTGCGCCTGTCCGGAACAGTTACATGCTTTAAATGATAGTCAACGTCGGTAAATCCAACATGAGCAGTGAAGACACATCAGGATTGTTGTAATGCGTTATGTATGAGGTGCGCACCAAATTATGCCAACTGTGGATATAACGTTACACAAATGTTACGTGACATGTCACGTAGAGCCTTATTTCTTCCTGTAACTATTCTACTATCCGACTCATTCCTAAGCTTAAATCAGATTTCCAACTTCGCATTTGCACTCTAAGCTTATCTTATCTTCTATTGCCGAGACCTCCATTTACCTCATCTCTGAGTTCCAGAAATAATATTTTTCTCACTCAATTTCTCTCTGAAATAAAAAAACGTATTCCTTAGTTAGAGTTCTGATCTTGCTTTTCGCTTTATTTTGCTTTATTTCGAATATAACACTACAGTAACTCAAAAAGTGGTTCGTTGCAACAAGACACATTGATTGACCTTTTCATGGTCTCTCTGATTTTATCGAAAATTTTCGGTGTAAGATGAAAGGATCAAATTGATGAAATTAGTGTCAGGTTTTATGGTTTCATAGTCCAGGGCAGAAACTGGGTGTACTTGAAATAATTCAATAAATGTTTTGTTTCAAAAACTCTTCAAAAGGGTGCTTTTTCAAATTTAATTTATTTTTTAATAATTTGGCATCCCAAAAATTATTCCTTTTGGTGAAAAAATAACACCTGATTTCTGTAAAAAATAAAAAATATATAAAGTTAGTGGTCGCTCAAGGTAAATTTTGTCCTAAGTACTTGTTTCTAAATGAATGGACTTTATTTTTGTTTCTGATTTCGTTTTGTCACTCTTGGATGGTTGTTTTCACAGAAAACTGTTGAACTCTGATTTTTTCACATTTATAAGATAATATTTTAATTAATTTTTTTCTGAAAAAAGATCCTTTCGCCCCGCTGGGAATCAAACCACAGAACTTACGATTGCCGGTCGGGTGCTTTCCCATTAAGATACTAGAGAGATCGAGAGAAGAAACTTTTTTCAGAAAATACACGCAATATTTTGAAAGGTGGTACATATAAAATTTTTCAAGGAATCTGCATTATCATCAGAGAGTAAGAGAAATTTTTATCGTCTTCTCAGACTATATGAAAATATGAATTAAAAATTATTTTAATTAATTTTTTTCTGAAAATAGATCTTCTTGCGCTCCGCTGGAAATCGAACCACAAAATTATAATATTATAATAATAGTATATAATAATTATGATATTTCCATCTAGTCTGAAAAGACGTTAAAAATTTGTGTTACTCTCTGATGATAATACAATCCTCCACCTTGCAAAATGATGCGTGTATTTTCTGAAAAAAGTTTCTTCTCTTTATCACTCTAGTAGCTTAAGGCCATGTGATGAGTGTGTCACGTGACCAGATTCCTACCTTACCGGCACTTTTTTAAATGTCAACTTATTTTCACACGAATAGCCACATCGAGTTGAAAATTCGGGATAATAAATAAGAAGCACTAAGAAAGGCGGCTCTGGACCTAAATTGTAATAATCATGAAAAAAACAAAAAAAATTTGTTACAAAAAATACTTTTTTCATGATTATTACAATTTAAGGCCAGAGCCACCTTTCTTAGTGCTTCTTATTTATTATCCCAACTTGTCAACTCGATGTGGCTATTCGTGTGAAAATAAGTTGACAAATAAAAAAAGTGTCGGTAAGGTAGGAATCCGGTCACGTGACCCACTCGTCACATGGCCTTAATGGGAAAGCACCCGACTGGCAATCGGAAGTTCTGTGGTTCGATTCCCAGCGGTGTGAAAGGAGAAGATGATTCTTTAGGAAAAAATTAATTAAAATGTTTTTAATTCATATTTCCATCTAGTCTGGAAAGACGTTAAAAATTTGTGTTACCCTCTGATGATAATACAGATTCCTTGAAAAATTTGATATGCATCACCTTTCAAAAAAATTGCGTATATTTTCTGAAAAAAGTTTCTTCTCTCGATCTCTCTAGTAGCTTAATGGAAAAGCACCCGACCGGCAATCGGAAGTTCTGTGGTTAGATTTCCAGCGGAGTGAAAGGAGAAGATCTTTCTTTTGAAAAAATTAATTAAAATAATTTTTATTTGATATTTCTATTTAGCCTGAAAAGACGTTAAACATTTCTGTTACTCTCTGATGGTAATACAGATTCCTTACAAAATAATAACTAAATTCACTCAGAGTAATTTTTATATCTTTTGAAGGGCATACAGCAGGGAGAATCGTGTATACAAAAATTTATCAAAATTAGAGCTATTACTCAAAAATTGCGCGTATTACGCATTATTGCGCGTTATTACGCAAATATTACGCATTATCACGTGACGGCGAATACCCACTCGGGCCACCCTACTCAACATAATCATTTCATTGAACATTTCGCCCCCTTTCAGAGTTTCGTAGCCCCGAAAAGTAAGGGAGAGGAAGGGAAGTAGGTTGAAAAATAATAGGGGTTGATGAGGGAAAGTTGGTAAGATATAGTAGGAAAAGTATGGAAGATAAGGACTCAGAAGTAGGGGAATGTGAGGAAAGTAGGGAAAGGGAAGAAGGGGGTAGGGTAATTGGTGGAGTGGAGTAGTGGAGCGAAAATGGATGAAGGATAGTGAAGGATGGGGAAGGAAAGGTACGAAAAGGTAAATATAAAATTGGGAGGTAGGGGACATCATGGCGGAGAGGGAAAGCAGGGGCGGGGAGGTGCGAGGTTCTTAAGGGAAATTAGTGGAGGTGTGGTAGGTGACGTAAAAAAGGGAAGGGATAGTAGGAGAAGTAGGATAGGGCATGGTGGGGAATGTAGGAAACGTAGGGAAAGGGAAGTTATAAAGTTATAAAGTGGAGATACAAGGGAAGTAGGAGACGGAAAGCAGAAGAAGTAGAAAAGGAAAACTGAGTGCAGCAAAGAGAGTGAGGAATGTGGAAGAGGAATTAGGAAAAGATAAGTAGGAGAAGTATGGTGGGGGATAAAAGGAAAGTGGAGAAAGGGAAGTAGGGTTGGGATAATAGGGGATCGAAGTAGGGAAGCGAAAATAGGAGAAGTAAGGAAAGTGAAGGATAGGGAAAATATGTATGGAATGTAGAGGTAGGGGATATCAAGGTGGAGAAGGAAAGCAGGGGGGTGTGGTTCTTAAAGGAAATTAGTGGAGGTGTGGTAGGTGAAGTAAAAAAGGAAAGGGATAGTAGGAGAAGTAGGGTAGGGCATGGTGGGGAAAGTAGGAAACTTAGGAAAAGAGAAGTAGGAGTAGGGATTTAAGGGAAAAAGGAGATGGAAAGCAGAAGTAGGAAAGGAAAAGTAGGTGTGGTAAAGAGAGTGAGGAATGTGGAAGAGAAATTAAGGAAAGGTAAGTAGGAGAAGTATGGTGGGGGATAAAAGGTAAGTGAAGAAAGGGAAGTAGGGGTAAGGTAATAGGGGAGTGAAGTAGGGAATTTTATGTAAGGGGAGGAGGAAATGGAAGAGATAATGATAGGAATTAGGAGAGCGTAAGTAGGAGACGTAGGGAAGTAAGAGGTTGGGAAGGATCAGTAAGTATATGTATGCTAGGACGATAGGACAGGACATGATAGGACAGGAGATGATAGGACATGACATAATAGGACACGACATAATAGGACAGGACATGATAGGACAGGACATAATAGGACAGGACATGATAGGACAGGGCATGTTAGGACAGGACAGGTAGAAAGAAGTGGCGAGAGAGGAATCTACTCGAGTGAATCTACTTTTCTTGTTATACACAGTTGCAATAGTACTATATACATTGCGGCAGGATAATGTTCACCTTCGTTATCATTACTGTTCACGTCGACGCTTTTAAGTTATAATTTGAACGGATGGTCGTTGTGGTGTCGGAAGACTGACTTCAAAGCGGAAGTTGACAATGTATATATCTAATTTTTAGGATCCCGGATATGCTTCTTGATATTAGTTATATATAGGTGTGCAGAGACTTTATACGTGCCGCCAATATAATAGTGGCCACAATGGCAGTATATCATTGCTAGGATCCCAAAAGCTGCGGTCTTCTCTTGTCTCACCATTTCTCATCCTTAGCGCCGCATCAACGCCCCAGGTCGGATGTGCCCGATTAAAAAAAATCTGGTGAACTTTAGCGATAAAATTCAAAACTTTGATTTATATTTGTTTGAATGCAGTGTTAGAAACAAAATTCGAAAAAAAAAGTTGGAAACGAAACAAAAAAATGCAGTGGTCAAAAATCAATCACTAACCAATAGGCTGGTCCAAAAATGCATTGAAATTTTTTTTTTCAATTTTTGTGCATAAAGCCCGGAAATTTGTTCGATTCCACACAAAAATAAATCTATTGAAAAAAAAAAGATATTTAGAGATGGCGCAAGCCCCACGAAGCTTTAGACATATTTCCCATAAGAAAAAAGGACGTTTTTGTAAATTTTATGCAGAATCCTCAATATTAGCTCGATCGACTTGAAACTCAACATTTCTCTTTACAATTAGCCATAGAATACAAGTAAAATATCACTTTTGAAATATCACCCCCATAAGTTTGTTTTATAGGGTCCCAAAAAAAACCCCATAAATGAAAAAATGGGTTTTGCGAGTTTTTGGCGCTAATGATGATTTTTTTCCGGTTTTTTTTAATGAAAATTATTTCTGATAGATAAAACACTACTTTATACTGATAATTAGATGTTTAAATAAAATTTTTGAACAATTTATTTTTTTTAAAGCAATTTTCTCTTAGAATGGAGATAGGAAGTCGCGGTTTTTCAAAAATTTTCGATTTTCTGTCCAAATTTCGAATAGAGAGAGGTAATAGTCAATTGATGTTAATATACATAATTGTTTAAACAATTGATTATTATTTACAATAATATTATCTTTTAATAATTACAGAAATTACCGTTTTTTTCTGAGATTTTACACTTTTTGTTCACTTTTCACTTGGCGTGAGTTAATATTCAATTCAATATAGCAAAAGTTATTGTTTAAACAAATTATTATTATAAAAACTATTTATTATTTTTTTAAATATTATTCTCCTTGCTGAATGGTAGAAAGTTGCGGTTCTTTCTGAAATTTTTAAACTATTAGTCTATTTTTCATTTGGAGTGACTTAATAATTATTTAAGTTTATCAAAAATAATTGTTTAATCAACTTATTATTGTCATTAACTATCTTCTTCTATATTATTGCCAGATAGTTGCGGTTTTTTTCGAAATTTTTAACTTTTTCCCCACTTTTTAATTAATCACTATTAATTCAGGTTAATAAAAATATTTGTTTAAACAATTTATTATTGTTTATAACAATTTTCTCTTAGATAAGTGCTAGAAAGTTGCGGTTTCTACTAAAATTTGCACTTTGCTTTGCCTTTTTAGTTATAAACAAATGATAAATAAACATTATAAACAAAGATATTTTAAACAATCTCTTTCTTATTCATGAATTCACTTGAAAAAGTAAAATACTATTATAAAATTATTCTTGTTTAGGTTCAGAAAAAAGTAACTTTCTAGCGTTACTCTAAGAGAATATAGTTATAAACAATAATCAATTATTTAAATGAACATGTTTGTTAACTTGCATTAATTATTACCTCACTAAGTGAAAAGTGGACAAAAAGTTTGTATTCAGAAAAAACCGAAACTTTTCAGCATTTTTCTAAGAGAAAATAGTTATAAACAATCATAAATTGTTTAAACAACTATATAAACTGGCATTATTTATTACTTAACTATGTAAAAAGTGGGTAAAATGTTAAACATTTCAGAATAAACCGCAACTATATTGCATCAATGAAGAAGAAGATAGTTATAAACAATAATAATTTGTTTAAATAATTATTATGCTCAATTGAATTAATTATTAACTCACCCTCTATGAAAAGTAGACAAATAGTTGTACATTTCAGAAAAAAACGCAACTTTCTAGAATAATTCAAATTGAATATTATTAATAATAATAACAAATTGTTTAAACAAATAATTTTGTTGATTTTATTTAATTATTCAACTCACTCCAAGTGAAGAGTGGACAAAAAGTTGAAAATTTCAGAACAAACTGCAATTTTTTAGCATTATTCTAAGAGAATATTATTAACAATAATAATAAATTGTTTAAACAATTTAACAATTTATATACAATTACAATTTATATAAACATCTAATCATCAGTGTGAATTAGTATCCAATATATTAGAAACAATTTTCATTTTAAAAAACAAAACAAAAATCGTAATCAGCGCCAAAAACTCCCAAAACCAATGTTTTCACTTATGGGGTTTTTTGGGAACCCCATAAAAGTCTTATGGGGGTGATATTTGAAAAATGATATTTTATTCGTATTCTCTGACTAATGTTGAAGAGAAATGTTGAGTTTCAATTAGATTCAGCTAGTATTGAGGATTTTGAATAAAATTTACAAAAACGTATTTTTTTCTTATGGGAAATACGTGTTAAACTTCATGGGGCTTGCGCCACCTCTGAATATCATTTTCTCTTTAAAAAAAAAAGATATGGATTTATTTTTGTGTGGATTCGAATAAATTTCAGGGCTTTATTCACAAAAATTTTTTTTTTTAATTTCAAGTAGTGGAAAGTCTGAAACGCTTAAGATTCAGAAATAAATCTAATAATATTTAACTTAATTATTTTAAACAATTTTTATGAACAAATTCTTACTAGTGCTCTTTTCTCATAGAAAGAATTGTTTTACGCTAGTTGCTAAGATTTTTCATAAGAGTCATAATTTATAACGAAAAAGTAGCATAAGTTAACATTTACTGTTTTTATAAACATTTTGATAAACAAATTCTCAATAAATGAGTTTTTCTCATAATTAAATTGATTTTTCTGACCAAAAGTGATTCGTTGTCTTAAAAATGCATTTATATACTTTGAGCTTTATGAGACATAAATAATATGGATTGTTAATACCAATTTTTTAAACAAATGTCCTAAATGGCAGTTTCCTTGTGAAAATTAAAAAAAAAATTATTATTGGAATTATATTTCTTGCGATGATTAACCAACGAAATTGTTTATAGAGCATATAGAGAAGTTTTAATCCAACGTTCCAAAAATTGACATTTACTGACTTGATTATTTATTTAATAATTATTACCAATGTTAATAAATTGTAGATCAGTTTTGTAACAAGAAATAGCCTTTTTCTATACGATCAAACGGCAGATTATGACATTTTCTAATCGAAATTGTTAGTAACAATTACGAAAATTGTTATTAAGTGTCTCACATCCAGTTTTTAAATCATTGTTATTTTATCGTCAGATAATTTTTTTAACAGTTCGAAAAAATGTTTATAACAATCACAAAGATTATTTTTTAAACGATATCTTTGGTTAATCATCGCAAGAAATATAATTCCAATAATAATTTAAGAAAACAATTTTTTTCTACGAGGAAACGGCTATTGGGGACATTTCTTTAAAAAAATTGTTATTAACAATATATATTTTTTATGTTTTATAAAGCTCAAAGTATATAAATGCATTTAAAGACAATTTTGAATCACTTTTGGTCAGAAAAATCAATTTAGTTATAAAAAAAACTCAATTATAGAGAATTTGTTTATCAAAATGTTTATAAAAACAGTGAATGTTGATTATGCTACTTTTTTGTTATGAAGTATGAGTCTTATCAACAATCTCAGCAACTAGCGTAAAATAAACAATTTTTTCTAAGAGAAAAAAAGCACTAGGAAAAACTTGTTTAAAAAATTTTTTTCTGATGATTAAGTTAAATGAAGGAATGATTTTTTTTTAAATTATAAATACTATTAAAATATACTTTCTTCTTACTGAGATGATGCAGAATAAATTATTTTATCAACTCATAAACAAATTCAGCGATAGGACTGAAAGTTTCATGTTTCGTTGTAGACTCCAGGTGAACTTTTGCTTCCGGTATACTATGAATTTATCAAAGTAGTTCATCACCAGTCTGAGAATATATATATATATATTTCATATCGAAATAATAAAAAATCTCCTAAAGATGAAATATGTAGAAAAAAAGTAGAAATGTTTCCATCAATCTAGCTCAAAGACTTGTGGGTGAATTATCTCTTTATAGAAGCTCTGCAGTAGTAAAGATCGATTTTGGTCAGGCAGTTACACATGAGGGATTTTAAATTTAAAACTCAATATTTCTTAAAGAAATTCAATTTTTTATTTTTTAATAATACTGAAAAAATGTTTGGAATGTCTGGTTCTGAAATAGTGTCATTTTATGTGCAAATAGATTTCAAATTTTTTTTTAATTATACAACTATTTCTTTTCAATATTTTCTTCCTCCAATTCAATGTTTGACTGATCTTATAACAGACTTCACACTTTTTCCCCTATTTTCCTGTTTTTCTTTTTCTATGAAAATTCCTTTTTTTCCTGTTTTCAAGAAACCTCATTTTTTCCTCATTGTTTCCTCATTTTTTTGCTCTACTGCGAATTGTACCAATAGAAACGAATAAGAAAATCCAACGATTTTTGGTTGAAAGTTAATTCTTTTCCATTTAAACGACTTCTATTAAATTTTTGGTTCACGATCACATTTTTTTTATTTGTCGTGCACTTTTTTAATTTTTTATGTGAATAATTTTATTATTTAATTGAAAATTAAATTATTTTGCTAAAAATTCAACTATTTTATTAATAAATCATATTTTTTGGTTGAAAATTTCACTGTTTTATTGGATATTCATCTTTATAAATAGAGAAAATTTTACTTTTGGATTGAAAATTCATCGCTTGGTAGAAAATTAATTCCTTTTGGTTAAAATTCAACTATTTTTAATTGAAAAATCTATTACAATATTTTTCGTTCAGAATTCATCTCTTTTTGTTGAACATTTTAGATTTTTTATTAATATTCAAGTTTTCTGTTAAAAATTAACCTTTTTGGTAGAAAATTCTTCTTGATTGAAAATCCATCTTTTTGAGTTGAAAATTTTAACTAATAAACTGAAAATTATGTTTTTTATTGAAAGGTATTTTTTTACTTCAAAATTAACTATTGAATTTTTGCTTTATAATGGATATTTTGAATTCAAGATTCAACTATTTGGCTGAAAATTCTTTCTTTTTTTGTGAAAAATTAATTTTTTTGTTGAAAATATAACTATTTTTCTAGAAGATTCAACTATTTATTCAAAAATAAACTACTCTATTCCAAATATTCCATTTTTTGTGAAGAATTGATTTTTTTTATTTAAAAATTTAACTATTTGGTAGAAAATAGACGTATTTTCTGAAAAATTCGCCCTTTTGGATAGAAAATCATTCTTCTTGATTGAAAATTCATCTTTTTCATTTAAAATTTGAACTATCAAACTGAAAATTATTTTTTTTATTGAAAGATATTTTTTTTACTTCAAAATTAACTATTGAATTTTTGCTTCAGAATAGATCTTTTTGAATTGAAGATTCAACTATTTGGTTGAAAATTCTTTCTTTTTGAGTTGAAATTTTTTTTTCAAAATTAATCTTTTCAATTTAAAATTAATCCCTTCAATTTGAAATTTAACTATTCAATTTTAGGTCGAAAATTCAACTTTTTTATTTGAAAATTCAAATATTTGGTTTAAAATACATATGTTTTGTGGAAAATTCGTCCTTCTTGGGATAATTAATCTTCTCGGTTGAAAATTTATCTGTTTAAATTGAAAATTGAAATATTTGTTTGAAAATGTTACTATTGAATTGAAAATTAATTTGCTTCAGTTCAGGATTCAATTATCTTATTGGAAATAAACTTTTCTGTAAAAAATTTTTTTTTTTCGTTCAAAAATTCAGCTATGTGATTCAGAATAAACTTTTTGTTTGGAAATTCATATTTTTAGATTGAAAATTCGACTTTTTTGTAGAAAATTCGTCTTTTTGGCTTGCAACAGTCTGGTAGAAAATTAATCTTTCTTGCTTGAAAATTCATCTTTTTGGATTGAAAATTCAACAATTTGGTTAAAGTTTTGTTCTTGCTTGACTGGAAAATCTTTCTTAGGTAGAAAATTCAACTTTCTTTTTAAAAATTTGACATTTTGGTTTGAACATTTATCTTCGTAGGTTGAAAATTCCTGAGAAGAATTTCGATAAAAAAATTTATCTTTTTTGTTTAAAAAGTCGACCATTCAGATGAAAAGTCATCTTTTTAGGTGTCGACTTAAGCTTACTGTCGACTCAGCCCCACGCGTCAATTTTGTATTTTGGTATCCGGAAAACTTTTAAAATCATGGAGAAATCAAAATTTAACGTTTTATATTTTTCTGCAAAAAAGCAAGTGTCGACTTATCTTCACAGTCGACTTAGCCCCACTCGTCAATTTTGTATACTGGTATCAGAAAAACATTGAAAATCATCGAAAAATCAAAATTCAAAAACAAAATTTAACGGTGTATATTTTTTTCAAAAAAGCAAGTTTTGACTTAGCCTCACTGTCGACTTAGCCCCACGCGTCAATTTTGTATATTGGTATCTGAAAAGCATTGAAAATCATCGACGAATCAAAATTT
>CAKNYM010051973.1:87329-116381 GCA_932195095.1 Andricus curvator
TCCCGCACCATCGCTCCCGCTCTCCAGAAGAAATAGTGGTGGACGCGGAACATGTGTTCCCAGCGGGAATTTCCCCTAGATGGGCATGTCTGGAGTAGAGATATGGAAGGAGTACAAGAGAGTGGAAAGTTTGCAGGAGAGATTCCTGAGATGGGTAATGGGCATGATCTGGAGCTGCCCAGGATATATGTTGAAGGAGGAACTAGGTAGAGGCAAAATGGTCACTAGACAAATGAAGAGAGCCTTTTTCATTACCTATTGTCACTTTATCTATTATCTTCCTTATTCTTTCTTCTGCTAGAATGTAATCTTTCACTGTCTCTCCTTTACCTATAAACTCCACTTCCCCTTGATCATCACCCTTCATATTTCCATTCCAAATAACCCACTCCTCCTTTCCTAAAAGGTTCAAAAGAGTTTTACTCTTTTGTAGAAGAGTGAGTAAGAGTAAGAGATACTTTTTGGAAAGATAGTAAGTGGAACAAAGTTATACGATTTAGATTTGAAGAAGGAATGGGAGAGTGTAGGTACTGGATGGATGAAGAGGAAATAAAATGAACGTTTTGGAGAGATGTACTAGGGAGGAAACAGGTAGTGAGAGTGTGGATGACAAAATAAGATAGATCTTGGATGGAAGTGGACAAGGGGCAAGCTGGACGATGAGACTGAAAAGGAGGAGAGAAAGCAAGGGGCATGGAGTAGGGAAAGGTCAAAAGCGTAATACTCTGCAAGGATAGTGAAGGAAAAGTAAAATCACTCATATAAACGCTTTAAACTCGAGGATCTTGTTTGACACAGAGAAGCCTTTGTAATTGATCTTATGTGTGATGAGAGGAGGTTAAGTTTGCAGAGGTGGTGGATGAACCTCACGTAATGGGATGGGAAGGAAAGAGGAGGGAAGGGAAGAGAAGGGAAGGGAAGAGAAGGAAAGGGAAGAGAAGGGCTAGAGAGGAAAGGAGATGGAGATTTACTCATGTTTCCCAAAGTAACGACATTAACGATCGGATTAATGTTTCAGCTTGGGTTGGAGCTTTAAGTGCCGCAGTGTCACGTGGTTCGGCGCCGTTGGTTGTCGGGGCATGTCGACGAGGAAGTACCCGACTCATCGCAGTGATTGGAGGACTCGTTTTAGCATTGGCTTCTCTTTTTACCTCTTTCGCCCTCCAGATGCATCAGGTCCTCTTAAGGTAATTCTTCTACTTGTTTCTAACTTTACTTTAGAATAAACCGAGAGGAAAGTAACTTCTCCAACTCCTCCAACCATAATGGGATAAGTTCTGATGTATTTTCACGAATGATCTATGAATCAAAAGTGCTCACATGAGTTATTTTATGAGGAATTTAGCTATTTTAGTGGAAGGACTATTTTCACATGGCTGCAAAACTTCATTTTCAAAATAACTTTGATTTTTACCGGCAAATTTTTCTGTTTTCCTGCACAGACTCTTTTATAAAGGGGATAAAATAATTTCAAATACAATATTTTAATTTCAAATTTATTTATTCATTTTAACCACAAGAGATTATATTTGCACCATAAATGATGAACTTTCTAATAATTACTTTTTCTACCGAATGGTTAAATTTTTAATTTAACAGTAGAATTTACAACTTACCAAGAAGAATTTTCAGCCAAATGGTCGAATTTTTCAAGAAAAGAGATTTAACTTCAACCAAAAAAAGTTGCATTTTCAATTAAGTAGTTTAATTTTCAAGATGAAAAGATAAACTTTCGAGAAGAAAATTTGAGTATCAACTTAGGAGTTGAATTTTCAACAAGAAAGATCCTTTGCAACCAACAAGGATAAATTTTCCACTCAATAGTTAAATTTTCCTTGCAAAAATTATTTTTCACTTAAAAAGCTGAATATACAATCAAAACAGACAATTTTTTAACAAAATATTTGAATTTTCATCCAAATATTTTAATTTCCATACCAAAAGGAAAATTTTTTCGAAACACAGCTGAATTTTGAACAAAATATTTCATTTTCAACCAAGAAAGTTGAATTTTCAACCAAAAACGATCAATTTTAAACAAAATATAAAATTTTCAACAAAATAATTAAAGTTTCAACAACATAGTTAAATTTTGAACGAAATTGTTCATTTTTCAATCGACTTATACGAATTTTAAACCAAATGGTCAAATTTTAAAACAAACAAGATGAACTATAATCAAAAATAGTTTCCTTTTCTACCAAATAATTACACTTTATAGAAGACAGTTGAAATTTTGACAAAAAAAATTGAAATTCAACCAAACCAGTTGAATTTTCAAATCGAAAAGTTCAATTTTTATAAATTCTTAATAAAAAATTTGTTATTTGGACCAAAAAAATTAAATTTTTAAAAAATATTTAAATTTTCAAGAATACACGAATTTTCTACCAAATAGTGGAATTTGCAACTTATGAAGAATCAATTTTCAACCGGAAATGGAATATGAATATGAATTTTCGTCGAAAGCGTTAAACATTAAGTAAATAGTTCAATTTTCTACCAAATTGTTAAATTTTCAATTCAAAAAGGCGAATTTTTTACAAACCCGTTAAATTTTCAACCCAAAAATGTTAATTTTTAATAAAAAAATTATTTTGCGACCTAAATAGTTGAGTTTTCAATAAAATAGTTGAATTCTCAACCAAAACAAAATTTTCAACGAAGTAGTGGTATTTTTAACTTAAGAGGATGAATTTTCGATTTAAAAGATTAACTTTTTACCAAAAAACACGAATTTTCTACTGAAAAGATCAAATTTTCATTGAAAATGTCTATTTTCAACCAAAAATGGAATACTTATATTTTCAGGTATGAAAATTAATTCTCAATAAAAAAATAAGAATTTTCAACAAAATAGTAAAATTTTCAACCAAAGAGAAGAATTTTCAACTAAAATAATTTTTAATTAAGGAAAACTATTTTTCATCCAAATAGTGAAATTTTCAACAAAAAATACGAATTTTCCACGAACTAGTTGAAGTATCTACTAAACTAGATAAATTATAAACCAAATATTTTAATTTTTAGTTAGAAAATTAATTTTAAACGTCAACGAAAACGAATTTTTAACAAAATGCTTTCATTCTCAACAAAAAATTGAATAGTTTAATTTTTAGTTAAAAATTAATTTTGAACCGAAAAGAAAACGTATTTTCAACCGAAGAGATGAATTTCCTAAAAGTTCAATTTTCCATCAAAAATGGAATCGTTCAGTTTCCAGTTAAAAATTAATTTTTGACCAAAAATTAAACGAATTTTCAAAGAAATATTTAAATTGTCTATCCAGTCGACCAAAGGGATAAATATTTAGCCAAAAAAAATATGTTTAAAAAAGTAGCTCAACTTTCAACCGAATAGTTAAATTTTTAACCAAATAGTTTAATTTTCAGTCATAAAGTAAATTTTTCAAAAAAGATAAAAAACGATTTTTTAACAAAATATTTAAATTTTTAAGAAAAAGACGAATTTTCAGCAAACTACATAAATTTTCGATTAAATATTTGAAGTATTAACTAAAACAGATGAATTATCAACAAAATAGTTGCATTTTTAACAAAAGAATAATTTTTACCAAAAATGGAATCATTTAATTTTTAGTTAAAAAATTAATTTTCAACAAAATAGTTAAATTTTCAACCAAATAGATTAATTTTTAACTAAAATGATGAATTTTCTACTGGGATAGTTAAATTTTCTGTTGAAAAATTAAATTTTCAACCAACGAACAACCATTTTTCAACAAAATAGTTTCATTTTTAACAAAAAATTGAATAGTTCAATTTCCACTTTAAAAATTAATTTTCAACCAGAACGAAAAGAAATTATCAGCAAATTAGTACAAATTTGAGTCAAAGTGATGAATTTTCAAATAAAATGATGAATCTTAAAAAAAATGGATTTTCAAGAAAAGTGTTTTTTCAACCAAACTTTTCTTCTCAACCAAAAGTTGATTTTTTCCACTAAGAAGATAATTTGATACTATAAAAGACGTATTTTTAAAAAATTTCATAAATTTTCAACCAATTAGTTTAATTTTCAAACCAAAAAAAGACCAATTTTTCAATAAAAATGGAATTGTTCAATTTTCAAATTGGAAAAATTAATTTCTGACCAAAATGGAAACGAACTTCCAATAAATATGTAAATTTTCTATTCAGTCAATTAAAGAGATGAATCTTCAGCCAAGAAAATTATTTCTCAACAAAGACTTAGAAAAAATAATTAACTTTTGACCAAGAATAGTTAGATTTTTCGACTGGGTTCTATTTACTTAGTTCACATTTGAGCAAGAAATAGGGAAGTTTCTTGAAAACAAAGAAAAAAATATAAATTCTTGAAAAAGGGTTAATTTTTCGAAAAATTTATCTAAAAAGAGACGAGTATTCAATCAAATAGTTGAATCTGAAACCAGAAAAATTTGTTGTGTTTAAAAAAAATCAAATCAAAATTTATATCAATTATATTTAGTTTAATTCCCTATCCCTGGTTGAAATACACTATATTATTGACTGAAAAATTTATTAAATTCACAAACTTAAAATTTTTTTGTTTGGAAAAAACACAAAACAAATATTATCGAACCTAATCCCAATAAAAAAATTTTCTTTACAATTACAAAAAAAGGTTTAAACTCTTGAAGCTGAAATTTTTTTCATTTGAAATTATAATTACTGAACTGTAAATCAAAACACTTAAAGTGGAACTTTTTTGAATTTTGAACTTTTATAATTAAAGCCTAATTTTTTGTTTGATTTAAACGCTTGATTAATAAATAATTTTTAAACTTTTATAAATTGTGCATTTCAAAGATTTAAAAATATATATAAATCCACACCACTATCATTTTTAATTCTCTCAATTAAAGAATGAATCAAAATTATATCTTTTTAAACAATTTTAAGTAAGAAACATTAAAAATTGAGAGATTAAATTTTTTTAACTGAACACTTTTTAAAATAGAAGTAAAATTATATTAATTTTAGGTCCTTAAAAATTAATAATTGTTGAATTGTTATTCATACACCAAAAATTGTTTTGAAACCTATTTTCAATATTCTCTTAAAATTATTATTCAAATAAAAAATCATTGAACATTTTTCCAGGAATCTAAAGAAAATTTTTGTATCGTCTTAAAACCTCTAAAAAAAATTATCTTTTGACAATTGTGGATGCCTTTTGAAATCTTTTTTAATATTCTGTTAAAATTATTTTTTTTTTTTTAATAAAAAGTAATTTTAAATTTTCCCAAGAATCTTAAGAAAAACTTTTTTTTCATCTTCAAACTTTTCAAAACCCTTAGACACGGTGGGCAGGAAGCGACAATAGGTTGCATAAAAATGCCGACAAAAACTGAAAGCAGGAGTGTATTTGTTGATGATAACAGCTGAAAAATCTGTTTGGAATAAAATCACAGTTGCTCCTGTTTCAAAGATATCCACGTTTTACATATTCCTGATAGGATCAATTTTTACGAAATATAAAAGGCGTGTTTCTCGATCATTGAAACATATTTATACGTCAAATATTCGAAAATGTATGTGTGTGTAAACGCGCGAGTAAATTTGTGTGTATATAGTATATTAACATATATGTTAAGTAAGTTTTTAGCCGGTTTTAAACGTTTCCAAGGTGCACCACGTGGAAGCAACTTTCTTTGCACCTCTTTTCTTTTTTCTTTTTTGGTTATATATTATTATAATTTTTTTTCGCTTGTTTTCTGTTTTAAATTTTTTTGTTTTTATATTTTTATAATCTTCTTTGTTATTTAAAATTTTTTTACTTAATTTATTTTAATCTTTTGAATTGTATTGAATATTAGGTTTTTAAATTTAAATATGCTGGGATGAAAATGTCACTACAGCTTTCTTTAATCGTTTCACAAAAGTTGGTTCTTGGATCATATTTATTTTAAACCTATCCCAGAATTTAATGAATTCTCTATGAACCAACTCCCCGGCCTGCTCAGACCATAATCCTAAACCATCGTTATTCAAGAATGTAATGGCTTGCTTCAAATGTGCAAGAATAATATGGATTTTGACAGTTTGAGAAATTCCAGTACTTTTCAAAGCTTCACGGAGTTCGCTTAGATTTTTATCAAAATCACTGAGATCCGCTTGTTTTGCAGAAAAGCAAGTATTAACGATTTTGTTTATTGCTTTGAATGAAACAATATAAGGCTGTAATCGAAATGGCCCTACAACCTCATAAATTTCAGGATCCTGTAATTGATCCGCTTCTTTAAGAAGTTTCCGACAATGGTTGCCTTCAAAAATATCTCCTTGATAGCTTTTATGAGATATACCTAATTTATTTGTCCACAACAAAGCCTTTTCCTTTCCGATACCATCGATTTTAACTATACCACCCCAAAAGAGATGATTGACAAATCCTTGTAAGAGATGTAGTTCAGGATGAACACACTTCGGAAGCACTTACATGTCATCATCTTCATCATTATCTTCTTCAGAGGATGATGAACTGTGCTATGACAGTGTTTAGCTTATTTTTTGTCGTTGCCCATACTTTCAAATTGTAAATAGTCCTCTTTTAAGTGTTTGTATCTCTTTAAATTAAGATTTTCTTCATTATTATTCGGATGATTTTCATCAATCATTTTATCAAAATTCTTCAATTCATGTAATGTAATAAAACAATAAGGGGAAGGGTAAGTTGCCGCTGCCGTCTGCTGTCCATTAGCAAGTAGAACAAGTTTTAAGTTTGCAAGAAATTTGAAAGGTATCTCATTAAGTTTGTTTAATTGAACTAAGGTTTTGAAATTTTCATAAGTCTCTTTAATTCGAGGAAATATGCACAATAACATCAATTCATAGATACTAGTCAGTTTGCGTTCATTTGTTGAAATACTTCCACCAGTGCAGTAATATTAAACGTTCTTACTTTTTTATACATCTGAATCATTTTCTTCTTTCTCGCCATCTTCTTCAGAGTTGAAATTGAGATAGAAATTTAAAAAAAATCTTGGCCTCCACCTGCCATTAGTTTTATTTTTGTTTTTTCTATATGCTCAATGTTCCGTTTCTCAAAAACAAAGTCAAGAAGTTCTGTCGCATTGGCATACACAACTGGTATGTTTTTAATTCCTTCCTTGTCCGTTTGGAACTCATAGAGACTTTCTTTATAAATGTTTTCCATCATATTTGATTTTTCATACATATTTTGGTTATAATTTTTAGGAACTGAGTTTCTTCCAGCAGGACTACGAATGAAGTTTACCAATTTCTTCATATAATTTGTAGATGATGCAGTAATAGCTTGGAAGTGATTTAAACTTTGATCAGAAAAGATTATTTTTTTCTCCTTTTTCTTATTTACAGTTATGCGAGCCTTAGAACCCGCCGTATTCAAAAGAAGCTCATTTTCTGAATCTTTACTGCTCGAGAGTTTTCTTTTCAAAAGAGTAGTAACTATTTGGTTCTGTTGTTTTTCGGCTATTTGTTCCACTATATTTAGCACATTATCACGTGCTTTAGAGAAAAAAGGACCACTGCAAGAATGTGAAATGCCTTTGCCTATTTTTTGAAAACAGCTGCTACATATTTCAATAGAAGTTCGCGCTTTGATTGCATTTTCTTCACTTTTAGAAAGTGAAGTATTTTGCACAGTACCATCAAGGCCATTATTTACATCAATATTGGCGGAAAACTTGCAAACATGACCTCTAACTTTATTTGTTTTTGAATGGCTAGTGAGTCGCGCTGTCAGGCAAATGTAACAGTTACAAATCATCGTTCTTGTTTCTTTTGCCAAATTAAGATCCTCGTAATTTGGCATAGTCGGACAAAGTCTTTTAAAATTTTGATTTCCATGTTCATTAATAGTTAGTCGACAAGAGCTACACATACTTTTTGGGAATTTTATGTTAGAAATATCAAACTGATCATTAATATGATCTTGTATTACTTTATTATGTTTTTCAGTTAATAAGAAATAGTGGAAAGGTTTATTTCGGAAAATATTTTTTTTCCCACATGTAGCGCATACTTTCATCCGATTTTCTTCATGATCGCATTTATGTTCTGGATGATGTGAAATAAACATTATTTAATAAAAGACAATTTATTCTGATATTTGTTAAGATGAGCACTTTTTACTGGAAAAAATTCAGAAAATTAATTTCTTAGGCAATACCGCCCAGATAGAATGAGTAGTATACTTCTGATAGGAAAGATCTCGAGTGAGTGTAAAGAGGTTACCACGTCACGCTGTCCCGCGCGGTATGATACAGTCTCCGTCAACTGAAAACAACTGAAAATCAGCAGTATGCCTTCCGTATATGCCGATTTGACTGTGCTATCCAGCGCGACGATTTTGGTAGACAATGCGGGCAAAAGGAGCGCTACCTTCTGAAGAAAAGCTGATGCTAACTTAGAGCACAAACACACACACATTTATACATTTATTCATTGTTTGCAACATAAATTATCAAATATTTGACGAATAAATATGTTCCAATGATCGAGAAACACGCCTATTATATTTCGCGAAAATTGGTCCTATCAAGAATATGTAAAACATGGATATCTTTGAAACAGGAGCAGCTCTCAAATACACCTCTGCTTTTAGTTTTTGTCGACACTTTTATGCAAGCTATCGTCGCTTCCTGCCCACCGTGTAGAAGCTTTAAAATTTTATTTTGAAATCTTCAAAAATTTATGTTTTGTTTCGATAATTTCTTGGAATCTTTTCAAATTTAAAATTATGTTTGAATCTTTTCAGAACTTCTAATTATCTCTTCAACCTACTCTAATTTTTCCTAAATGAATGATTGTTCAACTGTTATTTATACACAAAAATTCAACAATTTCACTTACGAATAAAAAATTGTTTGAAAATAACAATTAAAATTGTAACATTTAAAGATTAAATTTAGCTCTCTGAAATTTTATTTGATTTATAATTGATCATTTTATATAAGCAGTCAAACCTGGCTGAATATTAAAAAATTGTTCCTTTTCTTAATTGAAAATTTCCAAAATGAATGGTTTAAAAATGGATTATCGGGATCTTTTGGTACGAGAGAAAAGTGATTATTTTTATTATTATTGTCGTAGCCCGAGTTGCAACCAAGAGCTATACACTTATATCCCATGTTTTCCACACTTATTATTTTGCACACACTTATTACAAAATATAGAATCTTCACTGTATTACACATTCTTTGACTTCTTTTTATGAATTTCTCCAATGAAACTCATTTATTTAATTAATTATAAGTTTCGCCCATGCAACATAATACAAATGTCGGCCGTCCTGATTGGAGCGCCTACTGTCGGATTAGTTCACCGGCCGGACGCTCAGTGCTCCCAACGCGGACATCTTGCACTACTGCGCATGCGATGCATAAGGCGTTTCATTGGCTGCCGTTCGCGCGCTTATTTGAAATGTTAAAAAATACAATTTTTTCTATTTATCATAAATAATCAAAAATAATTTTTTTAACATGTTCAGGTGGTACATGAATGGGTTTTAATATATTCTGAGCATTAGGCTTTAAAAAATAAAAAAAAGATTACATTAAATAACAAAAAAATTTTATTTTCGGAATGTTCATTTTATTTTTTTACCCATTGCTCAGAATATATTAAAAACCATCCACGTGCCACTTAAAAATGGTAAAATATAACTATTTTTAATTAATAATAATAAATTTTAGAAATGGTATTTTTAACATTTCAAATAAGCGCGCGAACGGCAGCCAATGAAGCACCTTATGCATCGCATGCGCAATAGTGCAAGGTGCCCGCGTTGGGAGCACTGCGGACGCTAAGAAAATCAGAAAAGTGGGGGCGATGCATTGGGCTGGTAAGTTAGGAATCGATATACAGTTATCGACCGATGACTTGAGACGAAAATTTTCTTGCCTATGAATATGCCTTTATGTTGAGAACTTTGCTACATAACCTGCAAATTATATATATCAAGTCATTAAATCTACTTAAATTGCGGTAATATGTTGTACTTTAATTATCTTCATTAAGTTATGTCCATCAGAGTTCGATTACATGTGTGCTGTAAGGTAAAAACTAGTTTATTATGTGCGCGCGCTAACTTTTGTATTCATTTTTCTCATTTACTCAATTTTCGAATAACTATTTATTCGTTAATATTTTTTGACCAATCACATTCTTGCTGGAATTATATTGTCAAAGAATGTATTCAGTGAATCCATGTAACGCATAATCTACTTTTACTATTAATAATAGTAAATGGCGAGATATCATTTTAACATTTGAAGGGCACGTTATATATGAAATAATATATTTAAAAAACATAATTTTTGTACAATGACATTTGCGGGTACTTCCACGGCCATTTTTGTTAAATTTAAGCATCAATATACATCGCTAAATCATTAACAAATTAATACCGATAATTTAAACAATCATATTCTGATCCGATTGTCAGTTCTCAATATAAAAATCAATAAACATGTATTTGCACTGGAATGTTTGAATAAATTTTTATAGAAAAAGAAGAGCGTGTCAAAATAAATTTCTAAATAATTAAAACATATGTACACGTCATTTTGAAAAATTGAATTCAAATTTCATTTTTATGAAAATTATAATTATAATTAATGTTTTAAACTAATTTCAGAATAAATTAAAACATTTAAATGTAATTTTGAGAATGGAATTGAGATGCTTATTCCAAAACAGCACGAACATTTAAAACAATTATATAGTTGCAACACAGATATGTTAAACATAAATAAACTTTCATTATACGAATTATAGCCAATATTCAACTACATAGCCTTAAACTAAATAATTAATTTATGTTCCTTAATATAGAAAAATTATAATTCAACCTTTATGTAATTTAATATTGTAAAAACAATAATCGGGTAATAATTAATTAATCAGTTTCCAACATAAAAAGCAATGAAGAATTATTCCCATTGAAACATTTAAATAATGTTTATTGTATATTTCCCAAAAAATCTCATTGTTATTAACATTTTAAACTAATTTCAGAAAAAATCAAACCCTTATTATGAAAATTGAATTCAGATACTCATTTCACAACATCACGAAAACTTACAAAAATTACATAATTGGAATAGAGGTATTTTGAAAATAAATAAACTTTCATCATATAAATTATAATCAATATTTAATTACATGACCCTGAAGTAAATAATCAATTTATGTTAGTTAATATTAAAAAATTAAAAATCAATCTTTATGTAATTTAATATTGTGAAAAAAATTAATCAGCTCATAAATAATTATTGAGTTCAGAACATGAAAAGGATTAAATCATTGTTTTCATCGAAACATTCAAATAATGTTGATTTTATATTTTTCTGAAAATTCCAGTCGAATCAATAACCTTTTAAAATAATTCCAGAAAAAACGAAAACGTGTGTCCATATAATTTTGAAAATTGAATTCAGATAATCATATCACATCATCAGAAACATTTTTAAACTTATGTAACTGGAATAGGGGTATTTTAAATATAAATTAACTTTTATTATACCAATTATATCCAATATTCAATTAGAAAACTTAAAGTAAATAATAAATTTATGTTACTAAATCGAAAAAAATTGAAATTCAATATTTACAACACTTAATATTGTGAAAAAATTAATCAGTCAATAATAATCAATCAGCCAATTCACAAAATGAAAAGCCTTAAACAATTATTTGCATTGCAAAATTCAAATAATTCTCACTTTATATTTTTTTTAACTTGAAATTTCATTTCTGAAAATTTTAATTATTAATAACCTTTTATAATGATTTTCTGAAAAAAATAAAACACATGAACATTGCACATATCATTTTAAAAATTGAATTCACATACTCATTTCACATTATCAATATTATAAAAAATTACATAATTGTAATAGAGATAGGTTGGAAAAAAAAAAAAAAAACTTTTATTATACTAATTATATCCAATATTCAATCAAATCACCTTGAAGTAAATAATTAATTTATGTTGCTTGATAGGGAAAAATTTAGATTAAATATACATGTTATTCAATTTTGTGAAAAAATTAATCAGCCAATAATTAATTAATCATTTCATAACACAAAAAGCTTTGAAGAATTATTTTCATTGAATCATTCACATAATTTTGACTTCATATTTTCCTGAAAATTTGAATTATTAATAACCTTTTATACAAATTTCATGAAAAATCAACACATATGTACATATAATTTTGATACAAATATTTGAAAAAATTATATACTTGTAATGGAGATATTTTAAAGGAAAAATAAAATCATAAAAATAGCAGCCAACATTAAATCATATAACCTGAATGTAAATAATCAATTTATGTTATTCAACTGAAAATAATTCAAATTGAATCTTTAGGTAATTCAATTTTTCGCAAAAAATGAATCAGTCAATAGTTAATAATAGTTTATTCATCAGTTCATAACAGAAAAATCAATCAACAATATTATTTGCATTAAACATCAAAATAATTTTTATCTTATATGATTCGAAAAATTTAAATTATTTTTAATCTTTTAAACTAATTTCATAAAAACTTAAAACTTAAAATCAGAAACTTTTATTATAGAAATAATAGCCCACATTCAATTACACAACCTCAAAGTGAATAATCAATTTATGTTACTTAATTGAGAAACAAATTTAATTCAATCTTTATTTAATTTAAAATTTTGAACGAAATGAATCGACTAATAATTAATCAAACTGTTTACAACATGAAAACATCAAACTATTATTGACATAGAAAGATTGAAATGATTTGCAATTTATATTTCTTTAAATTTTAACACTCATTTATGAATATTTTGGCACACTTAATTAATGGCACTATGAATATTTTATTTAATAATAAGCTTTTTAAATAATTCCAGAAAATTTAAGTTTTAATAGAATCAATTATTAATAACATGTATAATGATAATTAACAAAATTAATAATAAAATAATGTACACATAACTTTGAAAATTTAATTCAGATACTCATTTCACAAGCTCAAAAACATTTAAAGAATTATGTAACTGGAATAAGGCTATTTAAAATATAAATAAACTTCTATTCTACAAATTATAGCCAATATTCAATTACATAACTTAAGAATAAATAATCGATTTATGTCACTTAGTAGAGAAAAATTAAAATTCAATCTTTATGTAATTTAATATTGTGAACAAAATCAATCAGCTAATATTAATCAATCAGTTTACAAAATAAGAAGCGTTCAACTATAATTTTTATTAAAACATTCAAATAATTTTTACATTACCTAATTTTTTTTTTAATTTGAACTTTCAGTTCTGTAAATTCAATTTATTAATAACCTTCTTAACTAATTCCAGAAAATGTAAGTTTTAATAGAACCAGTTGATAATTAATTAATCAGTTGACAACATAAAAAGCATTAAACAATTATTTGTATTGAAACATTCAAATAATTTTTACATTGTCTATATTTTTTTCGTTTGAAATTGCATTTCTATACATTTAATTTATTAATGATCTTCAAAACTAATTTAAAAAAAAATAAAAATATATGTACATATTGATTAATCATTTTACAACATAAAAATCAATAAACAATTATTTTAATTGAAACATTCGAATAATTTTTACTTTATATTTTCCTGAAAATTTGAATTAATAATAATCTTCTAAACTAATTCCATAGAAAAGTAAAATATATGTACATATAATATGGAAAGCATAATTCAGTTACTTATTTCAAAACATCACAAAAATTTACAAAAATTATACAATTAGAGTAGAGGTATTTTGAAAATATAAATAATCTTTTATTATAAAAATTATAGCGAATATTCAATTACATAGCCTTGAAGTAAATAATCAATTTATGTACTTAATTTAAATAAATCAAAATTTAATATTTATGTAATTTGATATTGTGAAGAAAATTAATGAGCTAATGAATCAGTTAATAATTAATTAGCCAGTTAATAACATATAAAGCATTACAGAATTATTTTAATTTAAACATTCAAGTAATTTTTGCATTAAATATATGTATGCTTTTTGTTTGAAATTGCATTTCTCTACATTTAATTCAATAATAACCTTTAAAACTAATTATATACTATATAATATCTATAATAACAACTTAAATTGGAAGTGATAGTAAAAATAAATAAATCGAAATAATTATCGGCGATCGATAAAATGAGAAATCTACTTTTTTACTTCTGTTAGTTTTTATTTTAATAAATAGAGGCCACCCTAATTATGACTGACAAAGTGACGACTAAGAAAACTTCCT
Source organism: Andricus curvator (assembly GCA_932195095.1). Lineage (NCBI taxonomy): Eukaryota > Metazoa > Arthropoda > Insecta > Hymenoptera > Cynipidae > Andricus > Andricus curvator. The sequence continues at coordinate 101,605 of CAKNYM010051973.1, forward strand.
CCATAAAACTACAATGGAGGTTACGAGTTTTCATCTATAGGATTATGACATTAATTAAAAAAAATGTCCAAGTGGGCAAAGCGAAAAAAGGTTGCTTATAAATAGCCTCAATTTCAATTGGGATCCTTCAGAACACCAACTGAGGTATCATTTAGAGCTCATTTATCGTTTTGGGTTCCTTTTCAGCAAGTGGGGTTAGTGATGCCGTTCGATACGAGACTGTCTCGATATCGTATAGAAAAATCTCGGTTTTTTCTCGTATCGGTTTCTGAGACTCCAGTCTCGGTTTTGTCTCGTATCGTTTTGGTATCGGAAAACTAATATATCGCTCGGATCGTCTCGGGATTTTGAGACTAGACTAGAAATATTTTTCAACTGCAGATAAAAATATGCATTATAAGTTTTTTTTTATAATTGAATTATTTTCAATGTACCCACATAGCACACTTCCCGAAAAAACCTGGTCTTTTCTTAGGACTTGGTCCAAGTGGCTGGGAGAAAAAACCAGGTCTGCCCTAGGTTTAGACCTATACTTAAACCTAGGTTAAAACATAGGTTCATGTCCGCTGCGATTTTTTGGTTTAAAAAAAAAGTAAATTAATGCGACAAATTTTTTACAAAGAATTCAATTTTTTAATGAAAATACCTCTAATTCATACAAATCTATTTTATTAAAATTTTTAATTTGTATTAAAAAAGTGGTAGACCTAGACATTTTACCTGCTACATTTGAATTTTTTTTTTTTTTTTTTTTTTTTGGGCGGGATTCAGAAGCAATAGTGAAGAATGTTTAAATTTTCTTCAGAATTCATCAACATTCCTCAAAAGCATGTATGAAGCTACGAAAAAAAGTATTTATTTTTTTATGTCCAAAAACGTTAAATAACGTCTCGAACATCAAAAAGGTATAGTGATCGACAAGCCGCGGCCGCGTCGCAAACTAATTCGAGGTTTGGAGTTGAAGCATTCTTATATCCTTGGCGATTAATCTCAGTTGCGAGAAAGGGTAGCACTAGCGCTGCACACCGACCAAATGCGGAACTAATGCTCACAATGGGCCTGCGCGGCTGAAGGGGCATTAGTAGAGGGAGATTTAAATTAGTATCCAGATAACTTTCGAAAGACTATTTAGATTAGGGAGCATTTACATATTACGTTACATTATTTTCGACCTATTTAACTCCCCCCCCCCCCCTCCTAACGCCGTTACGTAACATTTTTTGTATTATGTTTAAAACATACTAGACGTTTTCTATATAAAAAAAGGTTTCGTAAGATGAAGTGTTGTCTAGAAAAAAAATAAGACAATATTTCGATGTAACACTGAATGCTTTTTCAATATTTTTTTTAGTCATACAAATATTGAACTTACTTAATGTAACTTCTAATTGAAATTTACCAATACAAAACTTTTTTTCAATATCCATAAAGAATAGAAAATTATATTAATAATAATACAATATAAAAATTTCAAATAAGTATTTGTTAAAAGTTTTTGAATACCTAAATTTGAGCTGAAATTAAATTCTGAGAATTGAGAACAAGAAAAGAAGTAAGATCAGTTTGTTTTTAAATTTAAATAAATATAATTTTGATAATATTCTTGAGAAAATTAAAAAGTATTTTTGAATATTTCAGATTTGTCAAAAAAGAATCTGGAAGATTTTGAAGAACTCTTTTTTATTTTACAGGATTTTACAAAATATTAGGAAAAATTTGAGTCTTTTTAAAAGATGTTTAGAACCTTTAGAAGTTTGGAAGAAATCAAGAAATATTTCATAAGTTTTCGGAAATGTTTACAAGTTTTTAAATATTTCTAATTTATTTAAAATGTCTTAAATTCCTAAATATATTTTTAACTGACTCCTATTTTTCTTAAAATTTTGAAAAATGATTCAAAATTTAAAAAAATTGATTTATAATCTTCTATATTTTCCCAGGAATAGTGAGAAACCTTGTTTATTCTCTTGAAACCTTTCGAAATTCTTTTGAAGCTTCTAAAGTTTATTTTTGAAATCTTTGAGAATCTACATTTCTAAAAATGTTGTAAAGTTTGAAATTCTTTTTGAATCTCTTTAATTCTTCTAAATATTTCTTGAATTTACTCGAGTTTTTTTATCTTACCAAATTGAAACATTTTGCTTTAAAATCTTCTACACTTTTTTTCAAAATTTTAGAAAATCGTTTGATATGTTCAAGAATGTTTTTTAATTTTCTATTGAAGTTTATTTTTCAAAATAAAAAATCATTTAAAATTTCCACACTAGTCTTAACAAAATTATTATTTTTTTAATCTTTAAGACCTTCTCAACCTTCTAATCTTTAAAAATTATTGAAATTTTTTCTGATTTTTTTTTAAATTCTGCTAAATAAAAAAAATGCCTTAAAAACTTTGAGATTCCTCCTTGACAATTTTTGAAATCTTTTATAATGTTTTTAAATTTCTTTAAATAATCTCTTAAAATTAATTTCTCAAAATAAGAAGTTATTTTAATTTTTCCTAGGAACCAAAATTTTTTTTCATTTTCGTGAAATCTTACAAAATTCTTAAACAATATATATAGTCTTTTTACAAATTTTGGGAAATAATTAAACATTTTTTCTCCTTTTTTTCAATTTTCTCTTGGAATTCATTACAAGACAATCATTTAAAATTTGTCCATGAATCTTAAGAATATTTTTTTCATTCTATTGACACCCTACAAAATTTAGTTTACCTAACAATTTTGTAAATCCTGAAAAATTAAAAAAATTATCTCAAAGTCTTCCATATTTTTTTTCCACACATTTTGAAATCTTCAAAACTTAAAAATAATTCGCTTAAAATAAAACTTGAACCATTAAAAATTTTTCCAGAAATCTTGAGAAAAATTTGATCTCCTCGAATATTTCATAATTATTGCATGGATAAAATGTTTTTAAATCTTTAAAAATCACAACAAAAATGGAAATTGAGTGGCTTGGGGATTCCTTGAATTCCTCTGAATCTCCTGCAAGTGTCATTGAAGCCTTTAAAAATATCATAAGTGTTTCAAATTCTTTAAAATTCCATTAATTATATGTTATATGTTTCATATATTTACAAACCAGAAAAAGAGTTTTAAAATGAGCCCAAGAACATTAAAAAATATTGGTTATTATTATTACGGAAGTTGTTGAAAATTAAAGAAAACATTGAAATTTGCACTATTTTTGCAATGTCTATTTAAAAGATAGACAAATTGGCTACATCCTGGGCTCATTCTATACAGAATTTTGAGAGCATTCAACCCTTTAGAGATGAAAAATTTTAGCTCTGACATAATTAAAATTAAGATAACTTTATCAGTCATCAAAAAAGAGGTGGTCGTAAACTTTTGCACGGTAGTGTAATTTGAACAAAGTTATGTGCTGCTAATTTCCAATTTTTTAACTTCAATTAGATTTGGAAGCTGTGAATGATATCATCTTTATACTGTGTGGGATACTAATTTAAATTTCACTCTACTAATGCCCCTTCAGCCGCGCAGGCCCATTGTGAGCATTAGTTCCGCATTTGGTCGGTGTGCAGCGCTAGTGCTACCCTTTCTCGCAACTGAGATTAATCGCCAAGGATATAAGAATGCTTTAACTCCAAACCTCGAATTAATTTGCGAGGCGGTTGCGGCTTGCCGATCACTGTACCTTTTTGATGTTCGAGACGTTAATTAACGTTTTCGGACTTAACAAAATAAATACTTTTTTTGTAGCGACATGCTCTTGAGGAATGTTGATGAATTGTGAAGAAAATTAATTCATTCTTCACTATTGTTTCTGAATCTCGCCCCCCAAAAAAAAAAAAAATTTCAAATGTAGCAGGTAAAATGTCTAGGGTTACTACTGTTTTAATACAAATTAAAAATTTTAATAAAATCGATTTGTATGAATTGGAGCTATTTTCATTAAAGAATTGAATTCTTTGTAAAAAATTTGTCGCATTAATTTACATTTTTTTTAAACCAAAAAATCGCAGCGGACATGAACCTATGTTTTAACCTAGGTTTAAGTATGGGTCTAAACCTAGGGCAGAGCTGGTTTTTTCTCCCAGCCACTTGGACCAAGTCCTAAGAAAAGACCAGGTTTTTTCGGGAAGTGTGCTATGTGGGGTAATGAAACATTATATTTTTGCACTGTTTATAGATTATAAAGCAATTAATAAAAAATGTTCATTTGATCGTTAACAACTTCAAGCACATTAGCTTTTCAATTTTCAAGCTTTGAAACTTCTAAAATTCCTACATGTCTTCCAAACAAAATCGAATTTTTCTCAAAAAAATTGGAAAAACTTTCAAAATTACAAAAACGGAATATGTGAAGCTCAATATAAAAATACAATTTTTGATTGTAGTAGAAGGATGACAGTACAGAATTGGATAACTAATAACATGGAAATTTTTCGAAGCAACGGAAAAAGAATGAGCATTTGGAGATTCAAATTTCACGGGTTTTCAAAATCGGTTTTGGATAGCGATTCAAAATGGAATTTTCAATTTTTCACAAAAATATAAACTCATTCCCGAGATATGGGTATATGCTGAATAATGATAACAAAAAAGTTTTCTTAAAAAAAATCACTTTTTTCCGATAAAATCAAAGTTGAAGATCGTGATATCACAGTATGACAGAGAGGTTTTTGCTGAGAATCCTAAGAAATAAGAAAATATATATGATTTATTTTGTGATTAAATTATGATAATTTGAAAAAATATCGATAAACTAAATCTTATTAAAAATTGTAAATGATAATGAAATTATATTTCAAAACAATCCTTTTACCACAATAAGTAATTGATTTTTTATGCATTTTTCATGCAATAAACCCATTTTTGATAAAAATGGTGGTTACCCAGTTTTGTGCTGCCACTTTTAAGTTACGCTTTTCTGAAAGAGTAAATTATGAGTAAGTTTCGATGTAAAGCTTTTATTGATTTTTTCCGTAAGATGTCAATTTCTTATTTTTATTTTGATAATTAGAACATTCATACTTTTCTGATTAAATTTGTCTACATATTTTCCAATACTTCTGAAGATAATATTAATATAATTGAATTAAAAAACTTAAAAGGAAATGAAAGTGTATGAGAACCAGGATAATCAGTATTATGATTTTGATTTTAAAGTATGAATATAATTTGCCTACGATTTTGCAGAAAATTAAAAAAAAAATATCTGAAGATTTCAGTTATGTCGAAAATGAATTTAAAAAATTGTAAAGAAAATTTCGTTATTTTATGGAATGTTACGAAATCTGAGGAATAACAATTGGCGTCAATTTGACCTTTCAAACTTCAGGACTTTTAGAAGTTTGGAAGCAATTTGGAAATATTTTATATATTTTCAGAAAAGTTTTCAAGTTTGAAAATATTTTTAATTTCTTAAAAAATTCTAAAATTCCTCTCGAATTTTTCTAAAGAATTGTGAAAAACTTTCAAAATTACAAAAATTGCACTTCCACATTTCCACAAATCTTCCACATTTTTAAATTATTTTTAAATCTTTTTTTTCATTTTCTTGAACAATGGATTGGTCTTGAACATATTTTTAAAACGTCAAAACATTCTAACTATCTTTTAAAATAATTCGAATTTTTTCTGAAATTTAAAAAAAAATCTGAAAAATCAAAAACATTTCCTTAAAATCTTCCAGATTTTTTTGGTAACAACTTTGTGGATGTTTCCAATTATTTTAAAATAATTTTAAATATTCTCTTCAAATTAATTGAAAACAAAGAATCATTTTAAATTTTATTAGGAACTTAATAAAATGTTTCATTCTCTTGAAATCTTTAAAATCACGTGAAAAGCTTCTACATGTTTTGTTCTATATCTTTAAAAATATGCTTTTTGTTTGAAATTCTTATAAGTCTGTTAAAGGAACTTGAATTTTTCTAAAAAATTCGGAGAAACTTTCATAATTATAAAAATTGCCTTTAAATCTTCCACATTTTTTTCCACATTTTTAGAAATCTTTTTCATCTTCTGAATTTTCTTTAGTAATTAATTAGTCAAAATAAAAAATCATTTCAAGTTTTCCTACTTTTTTCGCAATGCTCAAAAATCCACATTTGATGAATTTTTTTTTTATTCTCTTCAAATTATAAATAATCTTTAACTTTCTTAGAAACTTCGAAACATTCCAAATATCTTTTTCATCTTTTGAATTTTCTTTAATAATTAATTAGTCAAAATAAAAAATCGATACAAAAAACGATACAAAACCGAGCGATACAAATCCGAGACTGGAAGGTGATTATCGTATCAGTATCGTCTCAGTATCGAAAAATGTCGCTCGGCGGCATCACTATTCTTTGACTTCTTTTTATGAATTTCGCCGATAAAACTCATTTATTCAATTAATTATAAGTTTCGCCCATGCAACATAATACAAATGTCAGCCGTCCTGATTGGAGCGCCAACTGTCGGATTAGTTTACCGGCCGGACGCTAAGAAAATCAGAAAAGTGGGGGCGATGCATGGGGCTGGTAAGGTAGGGATCGATATACAGTTATCGACCGATGACTTGAGACGAAAAGTTTCTTCCTATGAATATGCCTTTATGTTGACAACGTTGCTACATAACCTGCAAATTATATTCATCAAGTCATTATATCTACTTAAATTGCGGTAATATGTTGTACTTTAATTATCTTCCTTAAGTAATGTCCATCAGAGTTCGATTACATATGTGCTTTAAGGTGAAAATTATGATATTAATTAAAGGAAATGTCGAAGTGGGCAAAGCGAAAAAAAGATTCCTTATAAATAGCCTCAATTTCAATTAGAATCCTTCACAACACCAACTGAGGTATCATTTAGAGCTCATTTATCGTTTTGGGTTCCTTTTCAGCAACTGGGGCTCATTTTTGTTGCAGCTCCTTTGGAACCAAAAATGGGTTCTAATGGAAACCCTAGTTTTTTCTGTGTAAGTATACCATTAAGCCATTTCCCTTTCAGGGTAGGCGTGACACTACCCGATCCGGGTAGTGTTTCTAGGTGGATAGTTTCTTGTAGTAAATAAATACTACAAGTGTGGGCTCACCACACCCACGGTGGGCCAACAGCACGCAGTATTCTCGAATGGTCACCCATCCAAGTACTAACCGCGCCCAACGCTGCTTAACTTCAGTGATCTGACGAAAACTGGTTTTTTCAGCGTGGTGTCGCCGTAGGTTTTTTATATCTTCAAAAGGCGAGGATCAAAGTATAGAAAAATGGTTGGCAATGTATTTCCTCTACTCAGAATACTATATTGCTGCTGGAGTTGCACTTTCTGCTTGTCATAGCAAGCATCCAGTTATGGAGATAAATATTACCTAGTTTATATAGCTCCCGCGGCAAGAAAATATCGCGAATGTAACGGTGCGTGGAAATTCGTATATAGACGATATTTATGTGTCTTTCGATGTAAGCTGTCACCTGTGTGAGATTGCGAATTACGAGAACGTCGACACTTTTAATGACCTTTTTCGTCCACTATTTCAAATAAATGGTACATTTCATGTCCGCTGTGAGCCTCACGTGATAAAATCTTCGCTCGGTGGACTTTTTACACTTCAGATAAATGGGCAATTCTCAGTAACCTTTAGATTCGATCATTAAGGCCATGTGACGAGTGGGTCACGTGACCGGATTCCTACCTTACCGGCACTTTTTTTATTTGTCAACTTATTTTCACACGAAGCGCCATGCCACATCGAGTGGAAAATTTGGGATACTAAAGAAGAAGCACTAAGAAACGCGGCTCTGGTCCTAAATTTTTATAATTTTGAAAAAAGCAAAAAAAAAATTTGTTACGAAAAAAAATGTTATACTAATAAAAATTTAGGACCAGAGCCGCGTTTCTTAGTGCTTCTTATTTATTATCCCAAATTTTCAACTCGATGTGGCTATTCGTGTGAAAATAAGTTGAAAAATAAAAAAAGTGCCGGTAAGGTAGGAATCTGGTCACGTGACCCACTCATCACATGGCCTTAATTGACTATGAGATACGTTTACTTATGACAAGAAAAAAAATTGGACCAAAGTTTGTACTTCAGATTTCAACTGATAAATCAGTTATTTCAACAATTTGCATTGATTTAAATAGTAATTTAGGTTATAATGGTCTCACTTAAACTCAAAATTTTTACTAGGAATCTGTATTATCATCGGAGATGGTAACGATCAATCAGAAGAGAAATCTTCTCACACACACTGTGAAAATGGAAATCTACAATATCGATCAAAGTTATATCCTCTAATACAGAAAATTTTAAACGTCGTTTCAGACTAGATGGAACTATAAATTAAAAAAAAATTTAATTAAATTTATTCAGAAAAAAGATCTTCTCCTTTCGCTTAGCTGGGATTCGAACGGCAGGTCAACTGATTTCTGGTCATGTGCTCTAACCACTGAGCTACTAGAGAGATCAGAAGAAGAATCCTTTTTCTGAAACACGCTTTATTTTGCAGGATGTTATATACAAGTCAATTTGTAAATCAATTTTTACTAGGAATCTGTATTATCATCGGAGATGGTAACGATCAATCAGAAGAGAAATCTTTTTACACACACTGTGAAAATGGAAATCTACAATATCGATCAAAGTTATATCCTCTAATACAGAAAATCTTTAACGTCATCTCAGATTAGATGGAGCTTTAAATAAAAAAAATTTGTAATTAAATTTATTCAGAAAAAAGATCTTGTCCTTTCGCTCCGCTGGGATTCGAACGCAAGGTCAACTGATTTCTGGTCATGTGCTCTAACCACTGAGCTACTAGAGAGATCAGTAGAAGAATCCTTTTTCTGAAACACGCTTCATTTTGCAAGATATTATATACAAGTCAATTTTTAAATCAATTTTTACTAGGAATCTATATTATCATCGGAGATGACAACGATCAATCAGAAGAGAAATCTTTTCACACACACTGTGAAAATGGCAATCTACAATATCGATCAAAGTTATATCCTCTAATACAGAAAATCTTTAACGCCATCTCAGACTAGATGGAGCTATAAATTAAAAAAAAATTGTAATTAAATATATTCAGAAAAAAGATCTCCTTTCGCTCCGCTGGGATTCGAACGCCAGGGCAACTGATTCCTAGTAAAAATTGATTTAAAAAGTGACTTGTATATAACATCTTGCAAAATAAAGCGTGTTTCAGAAAAAGGATTCTTTTTCTGATCTCTCTAGTAGCTCAGTGGTTAGAGCACCTGACGGGAAGTTCGAATCCCAGCGGAGCGAAAGGAGATCTTTTTTCTGAATAAATTTAATTTTATTAACTCAAAATCGTGAGAAACGTTATATTTTTCGTATCAAGGGCCCAAAATGTTTCCAATTTCGGATTGCACACCTTTTTCTTGTCCATCTCTCCCCTGTTACCGGGAGTATCAAATAATTGTATTTTCAACAAAAGAGATGATTTTTGACCATATAATTAAATTTTCAAAAAAAGAGACATGAATTTTCAATTAAGAAGATCAAAATTCAACCAAAAATAAAATATAATTACATTTTCAGTTTGAAAAATTAAATTTCGACCAAAAAAACAAACAAATTTTTAATCAAACACCTTGATTTTCCACCAAAAAGGTGAATCTTTAACCAAATTATTGAATCTTTAAACCAAGAAGATAGATTTTTTATAAAACAGTTGAGTTTGAAACTTGAAAATAGGAATTTACAACAGAAAAATGTAAAAGTTGACATTGTTACCAAAAACTGTTTTAATTTTTGATTTAAACAGTCGAATTTAACAAAAAGAAGTAATTTTCAAAAAATGGTTGAACTATCAACACAGATTTATTTTTGAGCAAACAGTTGCATTTTTAATCTAAAAAGATTATAAAATAAGTGAAAAATTGTGTTTTGCGAGTTTTTGGCGCTAATTATGATTTTTTTTCTGTTTTAAAATAAATATTGTTCCTAGTACATAAATCATTATTTATATTAACAATGAGAGGCTCATATGAATTTTTCAACTTGTTTTCAACTTTTTATTTACAGCGAGCTAATAATGAATTCAATTTCACAAAAATAATGATTTAATCTATTTATTATCATTTTTCATAATATTATTTTCGAATAATGCTAGAAAGTTGCGGGTTTTTCTGAAATTTTCAGCTTTGACTTCCTAGTTAAGAACAAATAATAATTATTCAAAAAAAAGGCTCTCAATAACTACTTCAACAAAAATTTAGATTTAATATGATCAATATAGAAAATTTTGAAGAATGTTTCAAATATCTGTTTTATTCCAGAAAAATACATTCACAAACAAGAAAAAGATTTTTTGAAAAACGATTCTCTCTATTGTTATTTATTATTTGTTCATAACTAAAAAGCCAGAGCAAAGCTGAAAATTGCAGGAAAAACCGCAAATTTCTAACAATAATAATTTGAATTTTTATAATTAGAGTACCCATATACTATACTATATACTATACGAATTTTTGATAAAATTCTATAATTACTAATTTAACAAATTTTATAATGAAGAAAATTATAAGAGTATTACCAGAAGCAGGTCGCTCACTACTTTGTAACTTTCAAAAAAGTAAAAAAAGCCTCTGAGCCCTAAAAAGGAAAAAAAAGTAGCCCAGACTTTTAAACAAGTAGCAAAGAGTGTAATCTTTATTTAATTACTTTTTTACATAAAAAATTAGGCCAAGTCTTAAGTAAAAACTGAAGAAAAGTTTTTTTTTTAATAACTACGGTGAAAAAAAAATTCAGTTAAAAATCCTTTGTTCTTATTTCAAACATAGGTAGAAATGCTAAAGTGCTCATTTAAAAAAATAAAGATTATTTTCGAAAAACTTTATTCAAAAGTGGAAAATTTAGAATAATAATGTTACCTAAAATATTTTAAAGTTCGAGGCATTTTTAAAACTTTTTTGAAAACAAATATAATTTTTACCAAAAAAATAAATTATTAGGAAAGAAAATGTGTTTCTTTGTAACCGAAATTTTTTTGTTTTTCTTTTTATATATTAAACCCTTTTTATGAACGGGAGTTCACATTTTTGTTACGGAAATACATTCTTCAATTTTTATCAAAAATTAAACTCCAACAGCTACATTCATTCTTTTTCTTGAACTCTTTTTATCGCCACTATTTACAAGAAAATGTGAAGAAAAGCTCTCTTCTTCATAATAAAGTTAAATATTGTTGGAAGCATAAAAAAAACAAATCTTTTTTACTTTATAGCATAGTTTCTTAGGTTTATAGTTTAAGAGGAAATTCGAAAAAATGCTTCTTCACAAAAAAAGTTAAATACTGTCTGTAAAAAGCGTTTAAGATAAAAAAAGTTAGGATCAATGCGGACAAGTCTGACATACAATCTATACTTTGATTAATGATATTTTAAATATTTGAGAAGATTCTCGTTTCAAATGATGCCAAAATTATATATTTTAATCATAAATTCGTTAAAAAATGATTAGTCTGTGTGAATATGTTTATAGAAATCTTATTTAGCAATTATTATTATAACAATAATAGTCAACCTTAAATCTGAATGTTGGTCAATTCAAATATAGAAATTTACAAAAAATACAAAATAGTGAAAAAATTATTTTAAATACAATGACAAATCAGACAAATCAAATTTTTTATTTGAAATGGTAATTTTTCGGGCTAAAAACGGAAGGGGGAAGTTCCAGCGCACCCTATCCCTTACTTTATGATTTTTGTGCGAAAATTATCAGAATTATTTTATTTGAAAATTTATGATCAAAAATTATTTTCTGTTCATGCATCAACTTTGAATTATGTCGACAAAAAATGCTTTTCTGTTTAAAAGGGAAGGCGGAAGTTCCAACGCACCCTATCCCTTACTTCATTAATTTTTTTGCGAAAATTATCAGAATTATTTTACTCGAAAATTTATGATCAAAAAGTCTTTTCTGTTCATGCATCAACTTTGAATTATTATATTGATGGAAAAAGCTTTTCTGTTTAAAAGGGAAGGGGGAAGTTCCAGCGCACCCTATCCCTTACTTTATGATTTTTTTGCGAAAATTATCAGAATTATTTTATTGGGAAATTTATGATCCAAAATTATTTTCTGTTCATGCATCAACTTTGAATTATGTCGACGAAAAAAGCTTTTCTGTTTAAAATGGAAGGCGGAAGTTCCAGCGCACCCTATCCCTTACTTTATGATTTTTTTGCGAAAATTATCAGAATTATTTTATTTGAAAATTTAGGATCAAAAAGTGTTTTCTGTTCATGCATCAACTTTGAATTATCTTGACGAAAAAAGCTTTTCTGTTTAAAATGGATGGCGGAAGTTCCAGCGCACCCTATCCCTTACTTTATGATTTTTTTGCAAAAATTATCAGGATTATTTTATTTGAAAATTTATTAACAAAAAGTCTTTTCTGTTAATGGATCAACTTTGAATTATGTCGACGAAAAAAGCTTTCTGTTCAAAAGAGATTTTTCAAATATTATAAATGAGCATTACTTTCTTACACTTTCTTCAATAAAGTGTAATAATATTACAGGTCAATCGATTTGTCTCAAATTAAGAAATATTTTCTGTTCTTGTATCAATTTTTAATTATGTTCGTAAAAAACAGTTTAAATATAAAATACCATTTTTTCAAATATCATGCATTAAGATTGCTTCTTCACTCTTCAATAAAAGGTATACCATCCCCTTTTTAATTAGAATGAAGTAATAACTAATTCAGGTCAACAAAAATAATTGTTTACACAATTTATTATGTTTGTTAATAATATTTTCTTTGCTTAATTGTAGAAAATTGCGGTTTTTCTGAAATTTTCAACTATTCTTCTATTTTTCGCCTGGAGTTGTTTAAACGATTTATTATTGTTTATAACTAAACTATCTTCTCTTAGATAAGTGCTAGAAAGTTGCGGTCTTTTTCAAAATGTTTAACTTTGCTTTGACTTTTTAGTTATCTATTGAGAGCCTTTTTGTTTGAATTGATATTAATATTTACTATTTGTTCCTAACCAAAAAGTCCAAGAAAACCATTTTTTTAGCAAGTAGAATTTTTTAAATTCAATTTTCATTAAATTTTCTCATTTTTTACGAAGCAATAGAAGATGGAAAAACTTTGAGATACACTCTTTTTACCTACAAAATGTTCACAAAAAAATTCTTTTTTTCGTGGATATTTCCAGAAAATCTTCTTTTCATTTTCGTATAAATCCAAAGAAAAAAAATAATAAAGATTATTTGTAGTATCCTACCTTCTTTATTTTTTGGAATATCAAAGAAAATTATGCTAATACATATAAGGAAGGCATATTCTAACACTCTCACGCAGGTTAAGCCATTTTTTATCATACAATTTTTTTGTACCTTTTGTTGTTTCCAAGAAAATTGCGAAAACTTGATTTTATTAAATAAAATTTTCCTGGCACAATAAACATGATTTTCAACTGAAAAAAGAAAAAAAAACGCCAAAAACGAAATACATAATTTTTTAGCCAAAAAATTAATTTTTAACTAAAAAAATAAATTTGCAACAAAATAGTTTACTTTTCGACCAAAAAGATAAATTTTTAAACAAGAAGATTAATTTTGTAGGAAGAGAACAAATAGTTGAATTTTTCACAAAATAGAGTTTTTAAGAAAAAAGATTAATTTTCAAGCAGGAATCTTAATTTTCTACCAAAAAACCAAAATTTCAACAATATGCATGAATTTTTAACTAAGAAAAACAAATCCACACCAAAAACGAAATAGTTAAATTTTTAGTTAAGTAAATCATTGTTAATCATAAACGGAGAAAAGTATCAACACAATAGTTAAATTTTCAACGAAACTATTTTCAATTGCAAACAAGACACTTTAACCTGAAAAATAATTTTTTGAACAAGTAGTTCTACTTTCAACCAAGCAATTGAAATTTCAACTAATACACATACATTTTTAACTAAAAATGGAATAGTTAGATTTCCAGATCAAAAATTATCTTTCAACCAAAATAAAAAACAAATTCTTAACAATACAGTTAAATTTGCTACCAAAGAAATTAATTTTCCATCAAGATAGTTGAGTTTTAAACCCAAAAAGACGACTTTTCAGCAGATCGATTCAATTTTTACCCAAAAAAGGACTTTTTAACATAATTGTTGAATTTCCTGCAAAATTGATTAATTTTGCTTCTTCATAGAGAAAGCTTTGTAATGGTAACATTTTCTAAAATATTTAAATTAATTTAATTGAACCTTCCTTAATTTAAAAATGTCTAATAAAAGGTTCTAAGCAATTGTCCGGATGTGTGTGTGTGTGTGGATGTCAAACTTTTTTGTGAACACGATCATTTGAAAACGGTTGCAGATAAATTCATGCAATTTGAAGCGCTTATTTTCCTCACTAATATCTTGAAACTGACCAAAGGATTTCTAAAAATATTTATTGAAATTTTTTTAGCACTCAATAATATTTGAAAATACGGTCTTTTATAGTAAAACTTTTTTCTTCAAAATAATTCAAAGTTGATGCAAAAACATAAAAGATTCCTTGGTTCGAGACGAATCGATTGACCTATAATATTGATACGTTTCATCCAAGAGTAGGGAAGTTATGGTAATTTATATACTTTGAAAATCGGGTGTTTATAGTAAAACTTTTTTCATTAACATAATTAAAAGTTGATGCAAGAGCAGAGAAGATGTTTTGATTGGAGTCGAATCGATAGACCTAAAATATTAATACATTTCATTAAAGAGTAAGGAAGCTATAGTAATGCATAATATTTGAAAATACGGTTTTTTATAGTCAAACTTTTT